>JAREIK010008176.1:0-38248 GCA_029783825.1 Sapria himalayana | reverse complement strand
GATTGATATAATTATAAACCTCATGGTATAATTGAATGTATCGATATTGCATATATATAGGGAAGCAAATGCACTGGCAGATAATTTAGCTAGTATAGGCTTACTTAAAGTAGAAAATGAGTATGATGAGGAAACTATGCCAGAAAAACTAAAAGGACTAGCTAGACTGGATAGAATTTCTTTTCCTTATGTAAGGATTAAAAAAGGTAGGTTATGATACCCACTGATAATGGTTAAAATGTTGCTTATGATCAATATGGCTTGAAGTTTTTCTGTGCAGGAATTTTTTGCGAGGAGTGTAATGGGCATGATCTGGTTATTCTACTCTATGGGTGCTTGAGCCTAAAGATCTAGAAGGAGAAATTTTATTCTGCATTAGTTTTAACTTTTTTCTTTTCTTTTTTGCAAGCAAGGGGGTTTGGGAATGAGGTAGGTAGGTTTCTTGGTCTTCTTGGTGTGTGCAGGGGGCAGGTTTAGGTGCTGTCATTAAAGAGCAGCAGGGAACTAGCAGAGGGAGTAATGTGGCAGGAAGTGTAGATTTCAGTGTTCTGCATGAGTTGTTACTGTGAAAATAGTTAGTAAAGTGCGGCATTAAGTTTTTGTATTAATCTGAATGTGTCTGTAGTTTGTGTTATGTCTGTGTCGGAATGTGTTCTTTGAAAGGGTCGTGTTTGGCTGGTATGTAAATTCGTAGAATCAAAGGCCACTTGTTAGGTGCTATGTTAGTGGGTATTTTTTCAGCAAGTGCATGGAGGTTCCAAATAGAGGCAGAAGAGTGGATATATCAGGTTGATGGAAGAATAAAAAATAGAAATGGGGAGTAGTGGGAGCAACATAAAGATCCAACAAAGAGGCTTAAATTTTATTGTTAGTATATATGATGAAATGATTCGGGTAAAATGGGGGGTTAATGGTTGTTATGTAGGTATGAGGCCGAAATTAGGCTGGCAGGTAGATTCCGAGAAAAAGAAGGAACAAGCAATATCACAAGTATCTTGTAAAGTGGAATAGGACAACAAGGTAGCACAAAGAAGGTTATCTTAAAAAGAGATAGACAAAGGAAGAAGGTGATATCCAGACTCATTTGAAGCAAAGCGAGAAAGCCCATAGATAACAAAGGCCTCACTAAGCTTCGATTTATTAAATTGTGTTATTCAGAAAAAGTCTTTGTAGTTCTATCTTGTGTTAATATAGTTGTTATTGAGACTAGGAACGGTGTAATGGAGAGCAGGCACTACAAGAAAAATCCCATATACTAGGGATAATTAACTAGCTAAATGGGTATTTTTCGTTGCTAAAAGGGATATAGGGATGAATTACCGATAGATCGGTTCCTATCTAAAGTGTTTCTTGCTAAATTTTAACAATGGAAGTGTACCTAGCTAAAAAGTTAGCGATGAAAAAATCCATTGCTAAAAAAGACAAATTCTCTAGCTAAATTAGCAAGATAAACGAGATATTCTGTTGCTAAACAAAAATAACGATGAATGATTCCCAAGCTAAAGTGCTGCTCAATAAATTTTAGCGACGGATATAGTCGCTAGCTAAATAAAATTAGCGACTGGATATCCGTCGCTAATTTGTAGCTAGGGAAAATTCTCTAGCTAAATTAGAAAGGGATTTTTCCCTTGCTAATTTAACAAGAGAATATACCCTAGCTATTTTAATTTCAAAAATAATTTCAGAATTTAATTTATTTTAAAATTTTTCAATTAAATAATTTAATATTTTTATATCAAATTGAATAAAAATTGAAACAATAAATAATTTATAGTAGATAAAAAATAAAATCATTTAATATGTTATTCAAATTCAATATTTTACATAATTGAAACAAAAAAAACAAACTTTTATTTCATTTTATTCATCAATGTATTTACCGGTAGTGCATAAAGTATAATATATCCATTCATTGACGTTACTTTCTCTCCCTCTGCTCCTCAGATCATCATTTTTCTACTCCGACAAAAACTATCCGATTCACTGCACGTAATGTCTAGTGAAAAATCTCATTAGTTATAGAAGTTTTGTATGAGAAACAATGCGGTATCATATCTATAAAAATTTAAACCACTCCGTCAAATTAAAAAAATGTTATGTTTTGATACATATATAATCCTATAGTATATATGTAAATATATACTAGCATTTCACTAGTACATATATTACTGCAGTATATGTACATAAAAATAACTGTATTATCTGTACGTATAAACTGAGTACAAAATACTCAGTATATACGTACATAAAATACTATAGTATTATATGTACGTATATACTGACTATATCATACGTACATATCTCATCTGGTGTTGTTGCTACTGCTCTCGTTGCCGCTCCTACCCTTGCCGCTGTCACTGCCAATACCACTACTGCTGTCGCTGCTGCCGCCACCACCGCTGCTGCCATAGCGGTCGCCGCCGGCAGTTGTGGCGGCTGCCGCTACCGCCGCTGTTACCACCACCGCTGCTGTTGTCATTGCCACCTCTGCCATTGCTTCCAGTGCTACCGCAACTTATGGTGCAGTTGCAGCTACCGCCGCTACCACCTCTACTTTTGGTGTAGCCACTGCTACAGCAGTTGCCTTTACCTCTGATGCCGCCACTCCTAACGCTGCTGCTCCTGCCACTACTGCTGCCACTATACCCACCACTGTTGCCGCCGCCACCTCTGCCACTAATGCCTCTTCTGCCGCCACCACTACCATTGCCGCCGCCGCTGCTACTACTACTGATAATAGGCTTTTACATACCTATAATAGGCTAAAACTCTACCCAAAAAATTCGAAGACACGGAAACATTTTTACATATTTATAAAAAATAGTTATTTTATCATACATCTTAAACTAAATTTAATTAAATAATTTAATATTTTTATATTAAATTTAATAAAATAGAAACTATAAATGAAAATATTAAATTAAATAAAAAAATTATTTAATAACTTATTTTAATACAATATTTTAAATAACTAAACAAAAAATAATACAAATTATATTACAGCTTAGTAATCAATGTATCTACTGGCTATGCATAAAGTATAATATATCAATGCATTAACGTTACTTTCTCTCCCTTTGCTCCTCCGATCACCAACTTTCTACTGCGAAAAAGCTGTACGAGTCTCACTACTTCATGTCTGTTGAAAAATCCCTTCACTTATAGAAGCTTCATATGGGAAACAATGCAGTACCACATCTGTAAGAAATTTAAACCACTAAATCAAATCAAAATAAATTAAAAAAAACTATGATTTGATAAATATATATTACTACAGCAAAAATATACATATATACTAGCATTTCGCTCAAACATATATTACTGTAGTATTTGTACATATAAATTGCAATATTATGCGTATATATTTAACGAGTATATTATACTCAGTATATATGTACATAAAATACTATAGAATTATATGTACGTATATACTGACTATATACGTACGTGTATCCACATTTGTTGTCGTTCCTACTGCTCACACTATCATTGTCGCTCCTGCCGGTGCTGCCGCTGCCGCTGTGGCTGCTCGATGCTGCTGCCCTTGCCAATGTAGTCGCCGCTCCACTGTTGCCACTGTTGCCTCCGCTACCACCACTGTCATTGCTGCCACTGTAGCTGTTGTTCCTACTAATGTCACTATCGCTACTGCCACTACCGCATCCTCTACTACCTCTGCTGCCTTCGCTGTAGCTGCTGCTGCTGCCGTTGCTTCCACTACAGCCACTACAGCCACTGATGCCACCGCTGCCGCCACTATCATTGCAGCCACTGATGCCACCGCTGCCGCCACTATCATTGCAGCCACTGATGCTACCACTTCCTCCACTATCTCTGTTGCCTCCTGTAGCCATTCCGCTGCTACCATTACTACCGCTATCGTCGCTGCCGCCACTGCGATGACGCCACTACCACCGCCGCTACTGCCGCTTCTGGTGACACTGCCACCACTGCCACCACTGCCATCACTATCATTGCGCCGCCGCTGCCACAGCTACCACTGATGATAATAAGCTTTTACATACCTATAATAGGCTAAAACTCTACCCAAAATTTTTGGAGAAACACAAACATATTCACAGATATATAAAAATAGTTATTATAGACATGAACAAACAAAAATTACAGTTGATTGTCATACAGTTTCAACAAAAATTTAATTAAATAATTTAATATTTTAAAATTATATTTAATAAAAATAGAAACTAGAAATGAAAATTTTAAATAAAAAAAATTCATTTAATAACTTATTCTAATACAATATTTTAAATAACTAAAACAAAAAATAATAAAAATTATATTACATCTTATTTATCAATGTATCTACCAACTATGCATAAAGTATAATTTATCAATGCATTGAATTTTGCTTTCACTCCCACTGCTCCTCTGATTACCAACTTTCCGCTGCGAAAATGCTTTCCGAGTCACATTGCTTCATGTTTTTTAAAATATGTCTTCACTTATACAAGCTTCGTATGGGAAACAATGCGGTACCATATCTATACAAAATTTACACCACCAAATCAAATCAAAATAAATAAAAAAAATGATGTTTTGATAAATATATATTGCTGCAGCAAAAATGTACATATATACTAGTATTTCACTTGTACATATATTACTACAGTATATGTACATATAAACTGTAGTATTTTGTGTACATATATACTGAGTACATATATATACTCAGTATATATGTACATAAAATAATGTAGTATTATATGTACATATATACTAACTATATACGTATATACCACATTTGTTGTCATTGCTGCTGCTCCTGCTACCGCTGCCACTCCCGCTACTGCCGCTGTTGTCACCGCTATTGCCGCTGCCACGGCTACAACTACTGCCACCTCAGACGTCGCTGCCATCGCTGCCGCTGCTTCCGTTGCTGAATATTGGCTTTTACATGCCTATAATAGGCTAAAACTCTACCTAGAAAATTCAGAGACACAAAAACATATTCACATATTTATAAAAACAAATATTAGAGAGATAAACAAACACAAATTAATGGTGATTGTCATACAGCTTCAACAAAAATCCAAAAGATGTCCATCAATTATGTTTAGAGATAAAGAGAGTGCAAAAATAAAATGTTTTAGAATAATAAAGATAAGATAAGCTAGCCCTCTTTTTGATAAAGCTGAAATCGATAAATATGGGACCCATGCATTGGAAGGACCATGGTAATGTATGAATGCTTTGAATCAGGATTTTTTCTTTTCACTCACATAATGTGTCCTACAAACATTCATAATTTGGTTCATCAGAAAAGCAAAGAACAAAACAGGATAAAAAAAATTGAAACCTACAAAAAAATATCATAATTATTTTCTACACATAGACAAAAATAAATAATAGTTCAGAAATAATTCTCATATTCAATCATCCTTATAATTTGTAGGGAACGCTAGCCTCTCCTGTGAGGATCTGCAACTGGATCTTAGAATGCTATCTAATGCGCAAAGTCATTAACCGTGACTCCATATAGGACATCTACTGTTGCATTGCTTTTTTGATTTCCTTAATTTCTTGCATTTCTTCTATCAAATTAGTTATCTGCTCATCCTTCTTTTTAATTTCAGTCTCCATATCTACAATACGTTCATTTGTTTCCATTGCTTGTTGTTCGACTACCTCATCCACCATTGCTGAGATAGATGAATTATAAGCACGACTGCTACAACAAAATGTCACTCCTTTAGAGCCGATTCGGTACACTCACAGCTACTTTCGACCTCCTATTGTCTCCAAATAAATAGGATAATAGTCAATTGGTTGAAGATCCATAGAACCCTCAACTTGTTGATGAATAGCTGTCACACGTTCTCCATTAGTCATGAGATAAGATAAAAACTATTCTAGATTTACAAAAAAATAAAATAAATATTTTGCATTCAAAATAATTTCCATACTATATTGTAGTTTTATAAAGTCTTATTAATATAATAACTTTTTACAGCATTCACTTGAGACTTGTTGTCAACATACTACCATCCACTTTCTTCACATGTTTCTTCCTAAAATCTCATAAAAATTTGGATCTCGACCTAATTCTCAAGCCTATAATATGTTTTTATTAATTCATAAAAAACAAGTGATAAAAAAAAATTAACAAAATTAATAAAACCATGTAGAAATTATATTTATTGGACTATTAGGACAACAGATTCATATACCTAGTCTAGCAACCTCACTTTATCGATTTTTGCTGGTAATATCTGATTTTTTCTTCACATCTGGCTCCTCCCAATAATTAAGCCACTCGAAGCCAGTCTTCCACAAATATAAAATCTGACATTTCTTTCATTTTCTTTAATTTATAGACAAAATCAGATTACCGTTAAGCAGCTTTGATGTCCCATAATGGCTTTATCTTTCCATCAAATTTGGGGTGCCCATGTGCACTGATTATATAAATAGAAAAATGACAAAATAATTTATATTAACAACAAGAACATAATAAATTACTACTAAAAATAACCAACATAAAAGTTAAGTAATTAGATAATTATTTTTCAATTCTTTGTTTTGTTATTTTTTCCTGAAAGTCATTAAAATATAACTCCTTTGTTGATTCAGAAATTTTCTTCTAGGAGAAAGCTTTAGCATCAACCATTTTCTTGAAAGTATTTGTAATTATAGTCGAATACTTGTGAGATGGAATAAAACTGTACAAATAAATAAATAACATAGATAACAAGCATATCATAACAATATAAAAAAAAACAACTGACAGTAACATCACAATTTCTTTTTCAAGTTATTTTTACATATTTCTTTTACCTCACATCCACAATATCAATTTCTAACTTTGCACTAACTACAGAGGAAAGCACATCATTTGATGATGTCATTGCTTTTGTAAATAGGGGACCAATCGGTGTAAAATATGGGGTAAAAGATAGAGATGGATCAAAAGTGTTTGTAGGAAGCACAATCCCTGGTGGGCTTACATTTGATAAATGTGATAGTAGAGGTCTCAACGATGGTGATGGTGATAGAAATGGAGATGGTGATTGTGATGTTGAAGTCTAGATATGGGACTATGAGATGGTAAATAATCTGCTACATGATGTAACATACTAGATGAATTTAGTTCATTTCTGTGTCCACGTCCACCTCCACCATGGCCACATCCTTTAGGTGCCATCTACTTTACAAAATAAAACAAATAACAAAAAATAAAAATATTTGAACAAGCATGTATTTTTGAATAAAACACACCGATAGATTTCAACAAAATATAAAATATCTTTGATAGTTTAATTTATAATAAATTTATAACAATTTAATTATCGGCATCCCTGTCATCCTCCAATGGATCTTCTGATATTTCGTCTGATTCCGATAGAAGTTCGAACTCATCTTCAGATATAAATTCATCATCTTCAATTTCTACAGTGCCACCATTTTAGTCACATAAATTTTCTAGATCTTCATCTACATTCAAAGGCTGAATATTATCTATGTCATCTTCCTAGAATACTGGTGTAATTCTAAGTCTGCACTTCTTTGTTGCGATGTTGATACTTCGAATTTGATTGAGCTTTGATCTTGCAAATTACCCACCAATCTCTCGTTTAATGAGATAAACTCAGATATGTATAATAATATACCTGTGCAGCTTGAAAAACCATAATAAATGGCTCATATCCATTATATCTATGTTTATGGTTAACATCCACTAGCTTATAATCCAAATGAATCTTGGTGCCTACATTTGGTGTAGGATCAAACCACTCGCACATAAATAATAAAATCTTATTATTTTCGAGTCCAAGATACTCCAACTCAATAACTTCTTTGAGTTGATGATAATAATCAATCTCATATGCACTATATTTGTACCTTTAATTCATACACCACTATTCATTATTATTTTAGAAGAACCATGTCCGATTGTGTGAAATTTATATCCATTAACAAAAATACCCAGGATAGGTTGTCACATAACAAAATTGGTCCTCACTTAGATTTTGAATAAAAATATTTGAATCTCCATTTGAATAATCAATTGCCTGTGATATAATTAAAAAATTGATATTAACAAATAAAGATAATAATAAATTAATAATTCAAAAAAGTAAAAACTTAATAATTCTCACATAATTTTTGAACTAATTCACCAATTCAGTTTCTAGCATATAATCGACATCATTGCTGGAAATTACTGGTTGCCTATATTAACTACTTAGCATAAATACTACACAAATACAAAAGAAAGAAAAATGTCTATCAATTTTTAATAATTCCTATTAAAGATAAAATTAAACTATGATTAAACCTCCTACCATTTTGTGTATACATACTCAATGTATGGTGCAACCTCCTCACAATTAAGTAAAACGTAGCTCTAGGTTGCTTTGTACTCTTCATCTATCATATATCTTTTCATTGATCTTCCAAGGTGCTTGAAAATAAATAGGTTGTCCATAGAACATCTTCCACCATCAAATGACCTTCATAAGTCCACGAAAAATTTCTATTCTTTGTATTGACATGATCATCAAAATAATAAGAACAAAATGATGATACTTCTTCTACAAAATATGCATTGAAAATTGAGCCTTCAACTTTTGCCTTATTTCTAACATTCAATTTCAACTTATGAAGATACCTACAACCACAATGTTAGGTTTCAATTTGATTAAATTACAATATTACTTAAGTATGAATTAATAAAACACAGCAAATTATATGTATTTACCTCTCAAAAGGATACATCCACCTGAATTGCATTGGCCCTGAAATCCTTGCTTCGTATGCTAAATGGACCAGCAAATGCTCCATTGAGTCAAAAAAACTTTGTGGGAATATCTATTCAAGCTTACAAATAATGAGTGGAATGTCATTCTCCAGCCTCACCATGTCACCTATTTTGATTGTGGTTGTAGCTAGCTGTTTGAAAAATAAAGTTCTTTAAGGACCTTCCAAACACTTAGTGGAAGTAATTCATAGAATGCAAGTGGTATTAATCTCTGCATAAAAATATGACAGTAATGACTTTTCATTCCAAATAACTTAAGATTCTTCATATCCTGCATCTAATCATATTTGACACATATCCATTGGGGAATTTCAAATTTTTAACTCATTCACATAATTTCTGTCTTGCCTTTTTATCAAGTGTGTAGCAAGCTTTAGAGAATTTTCCTATTTCCTCATTCAGTTTCAATTCAGGATGCCGACAGTAATCATTCAACTATTGTCTTGATTTTAAAGTGTTTATTATTTTTCAGTCTACATTAAGGATAGTGTTGAAAACATTGTCAAAAACTTTTTTTTTCAATATGCATTACATCTGAGTTATGATGAATTAAATTGAACTTCTAATAGGGAAAGTCCCAAAATATACTACATTTCCTCCAGCCATATATTTTTCCTATTGGTCCATTACTTCAAGTAGCATCCTTTTCAGTTACCTTCTTAAAACCCAAACTAAATCTCTATAATAATATCATCTCCCGAACAAACTGCTGGTGCAGCTGTCATCATAGTTTTATTTTTTTGAAATGTAGTTCTATTTTCTTCGAAATGGATGAGTCGTAGGTAGAAACTTACGATAGTTATCAAAACATGATTGTTTGCCACTAAATTTGAGGGTAAATGCATAAAAATTTGTCATGCAATATGGACATGTGAATCAATCCTGTAGTACTCCAACCAGACAACATTGAATATGCATGAAAGTCACTTACTGTCCACATAAGGGCTGCCCGAATAATGAAATTTTGCTTCTTTGAGATATCGTATGTATTCACGCCAACATCCCTAAAATGATTTAACTATGCAATAAGAGGGTGTAAGAAAATATCCAGCTTGTCTTTCGGATTTTTTTCCCCTGGAATCAATATTGACAAAAACATATATTGCTCATTCATACACAACCACGGAGGCAAGTTCTAAGGTATCACTATCACTGACCATGTTGAATACTATTATCCAGATTGCCCAAATAGCTAAAATCCATCAGTGCAGATACCCAATATCACATTTTGACTTTCTGCTGCAAAATCTTGATGTATATAATTAAAATGCTTCCAAGTAGGTGAATCTGATGGATGACGCATTACCCATTCTTCAACCTCATGCTCGGAATACCACCTCATATCATTTGTTGTAGCATTTGATGCATATAGTCTTTGTAATCGATGAATTAATATAAAATAATATATCTTCTTAAAGATAACCTTTATTTTTTGTCGTGTATCTACAACACGAGGTGCCTTCGTAAATTGATGATGGTCACAAAACTTACAGCTAATTAAATCAATATCACCACATCAATATAACATGCATCCATTTAAATAACATTCAATTTTTTCTACTGGTAGACCCATTCCTCGTAGTAACTTCTTAGTGTTGTAAAAGTTGTTAGTGATCAAATTATTATCCGGAACAATCTCCTTCATCAGTTCTGTCACCTGGTCAAATAATTTCTCAGACATATGATTTTCTGACTTATTGCTCATTAGTCAAGCCACAATTGACAATTGTGAATGTGTTTTACAACCAGGCCACAACTCTTTATCTGTAGCTTTAAGCTTTTCATAAAAATTTCGGAGTTTCAGGATTAGGTGGGTCATCTTGTAATCATATTGAAGTTAGCACCAGCAGCTTCTGTGATCATCTATGGTATGTGTTTGATGATTCTTCAGCACAAGCAAATGATTCAATACCCTCATTTGGTCAATATTCAAAGACATTGTACTTTCCCCATGATAAATCCAAACAAAATAATTTGGCACAAAGCCATATTTAGCCAAATGATATCTTATAGTGTTTGCATCATGAAAAGGGATATTCTAACACTTGCGATGATTACATGGGCACTTAATTTTTTTTCCATCCTTCAATCTCGTTGACTACATGTAAAATTGATGAAAGTTTCAAGCCTAGTCAAAAAATCTATATTCAAATATCCATTAATAACCCTTCTGTACATCAATTGATGATCTGAGCTCAATTTGCCTTGTTTTATTTACAAAAAATAATGTCCAAACATTATTATAAATAATACATTCTATTACTTCAAAATATAAAAATAATTAAATAAAATTACTTACAGATGAATATTTACAAATTAAATATCGTGAATATCAACGCAATGCATTTGTAGAATCTACATTAATAGATTAAAACAATTTTTAGCACGATAAATATTAATAGATATCATAGTTATACTAGATAGAGGGTGCAAAGTATGATAATGCACAAGAAAGGAAAGCAAAAAAGCGACATTAATGTTGAAGGAGAGGGGAGAGAGAGAGAGAGGATAAGGTGGGGAGAGAGAAGGAGGGGGGCAGAGAAATGGGGAGACGGGTGAAGAGATAGAGAGAGAAGGAGAGAGAGAATGAGAAAGAGAGAGGGGGACTACTCTGGTGAAAGGGAGAGAGGGAAACAAAGAAGGAGGAAGAGAGAGAGGGAGAGAGAGAGAGAGAGAGAGAGAGAAAGAGGGAGAGTGAGGGAGAGAGAGGGGGAGAGAAGAGAGAGAGAGAGAACAAGCAAGAAAGGAGAGCAAGAAAGAAAATAACGAGATAGTATGACACATAAAGAAAAAGAGGAATAGAGTGACAGGAAGAATTAGAGAGGGAGAGAGAGAGATACACATAGAGAGTGCAGTGTTAGAATGAAAAATTATATAAAAGAAAATAAAATTTCTTCTATATAAACCGATCAAATATGACATCTTTTATCATACATAAGTTCATATTTGAGCCTAAGGCCCAAGGGCTGGGATTAGGTAAGAGTACGACCCTTATTTGTATTATACCATATATGAGTCTGATCAACGGATACTCTCATTCTACGTGCTTACATATTGTTGATATTATATCTTATGCCATTTAATTTCAAATTAGTTCAACAAATTAATATTATCCCTATATATAATTCTATATTAGGATACATAGAGTAATGCAGTTATAAATAGTTACATATAGTTAAACATATAATTATATATAGATATATGCATACAAGTAGTTATTAAGTAAATATAAATGAATATATACAAAGTTATAAACAATTATATAGATTTAGATATATGTATACATATATGTATACACAATTAAAATAAAGTTAATATTTATTTATATAGAGTTAATTATAGTTATAAGGATTTATATATAGTTATACACATATAGTTTAAACATTGTGTTGTATGTTTTTATAGATATAATTATAAATATTTTTACTTATAGTTATAGTTATAGTTACACGTATAGTTAAACTTATATTTATACATGTATGTATATATATTGGTTCATATAATTTCATATATTTATACATATAGTTATGTATAGGTAAGGATATACTAAAATATATTTTTTATACTAATATATAAAATGTATATTAAATATATGTTGTTAATTATATATTTAAATATAGGTTATACATTAATAATATAAAATTACGTATAGTTATATGTTATTATACATATTATATATATAGTTATAAAAAATTATATAACATTAAACATTTTTATATATATTCATATGAGTTGTTATATTTAGTTATACATAAATATATACAAAGTTATAAACAAGTATATAGATTTACATATATGTATACATATATCTATAGATAATTAAAAATATTGTTATATTTAATTATATAATGTTTTTTTTAGTTTTACAAATTTTTTTATATAGTTATGCACATATAATTAAATATGATGTTGTATGTTATTATACATGTAATTATAAATATAGTTACATGTCATTATACATATAGTTACACGTATAGTTAAACTTATATTTATACATGTATGTATATATATTTGTTCATATATTTTCATATATTTATACATATAGTTATATATAGGTATGGATATACTAAAATACATTTTGAATACTAATATATACAAATGTATATTAAATATAAGTTGTAATTATATATTAAATATAGTTATGTATAAAGCTTTTATAGTAATAGATATAATAAGATATAATTATTATAGTTATATGTTATTATACATGTAGTATATAAAACTATAAATATTTTTATATAGTTAAACATATAGTTATATATAGATATATTTATACAAATAGTTATACATAAATATATAAAGTTATAAATAAATATATAGATTTACATATATCTATAAATACATACAAATATAGTTATATTTAATTATATAGAGTGTTATAATATTATACAATATTTATATATAGTTACACAACTATTTATATATAGTTATACAACTTCAACAAATATCTAAATATGGCTTGCAATGATGTTTAGAGAGAGAGAATAAAAAACACTATATTTCTATAATTTTCCACATGAGATGGAAGTTACTTTGAATGACCATTTACTACTGCTTCTATGGCGAAGAGATGTTCTACTAAAGCATCATAAATTTCTTCCATATATCTGCATGTCCATATATATATATATTGAGAAAAAAATATTAAGATTAATACATATAGAGTATTCCCATAAAAAATAAAATAACTAAATAAAATAAATAAAAACTCACAATAATATAATATTATGAATAAAAATTATAAAATGACATTATCATTTATTAAATAAAATAAAAATTCACTTATAAATGTAAAAAGAAACATTAAATACTTTAATCTATATTAATCATCTCATCCTAGTATCTCAAGATAAAAAAATATAAAAATAAAATATAAGTCTCAACAGTTTTGAAATTTTTATTTTTATTAAAATATTAAGAATCACTAATTTTATGATATGTTACTATTTTTTTATTATATTGTATTGATGTTATTGAAATTATAATAATTTATATTTATTTTATTAAGATATGAAATAATATTTAATAATATATGTTATGGACTAGAAATTAATTAGTAAATATGGTTATATCATATTAAACTATAAAAAGTACTCACATAAAGAGTACTCACATAAAAGAGTACTCACATATATTCGCTAGTACATAAATTAATGTTTCATTAATGATACATACATTTCCATAATACTTCTCATATTTCTTATATTCTTTATTAATATTTATTACAAGATACATCTTCCACAAATTTAGTGAAACATGAAACTTAGATTGAAGCTTGTAGGTTACAAATAATAGTTATGGTATTCAACTAATAACTACAATGTTCAACTAACAATAACTACTCATATTTATTAGATTTTTAAATTGTTTAAAATAAACATATTGCAGCATAGAAAAATTAGCACATGTTAAAAGATGATGTTATTAACACAAGATAAAGGGTGTCCTAACGAATGTTGTCATAAGAAGAATACTCTTGTATGACATGAAATTCATCATCGTTACAGAGATACCCAAACTCTTCATAATCCACAGTTGTTAAAGGAATAAATTATAGTTAATATAAATTTGGTAGAAGTTGAATTGTTAGAGTAATAATAAACTACATTGTTACAACTAAAATCATAAATTGAAGTTGATAAAATATTTTTTGGTAGAAAAAAATCTATTGTGTTGCACGTCATTGTGGGGATTATAAACATTAAAAATTTCTAAATATTTTTAATAGTTTTATATCCTCTATCTAAAAAAAAATGTTATAGATTTAAAATAATATACTTTTTTTATCCACCTACCTTTCTCCCAAACTCAACCCAAAATTATCAATCCCTTGCTACCTAGCTAATCCCTTGCAATTTAGCTAGGGATTGATCTCTAGCTAATATTCCCTACCTAAATCAATATTTTATTGTAGTGATAGGATATATATCAAAATATTATAATATAACAAGAGGCAAAAATAGTATCGAATATTATTGAAATCATTGAGAAGGTATCAATAATATTGATGATATCAGACATATTCAAGCTACTTCAAACTTTATCAAATTATATCAAATATAATCTATTTCTATAAAAGAGTCTATGTTATTTTAGAAAGATATTAGCTGTCTTTGAATCAATATCATCAGATAATATTGAAAAGCATTGTATATTGTTAAATATAATTATATAGCTTCTAAAAATTTTATTTTATTAAATGAGCATGTTTGATAACAGATTTGTGTCGACTCTCTTTGGTACACATTGAGTATTGTCGACCATTATCAAAAAAAAATACACAAACAACATGGAAAATCTAACTTATGTATAAGTATTAAAATTTGTTAAGTATCATCTAATATCCTTTATAAATCTCAGAATTATTAATAATGGATATACATCAATCAAAATATAATCATTGTTTAAATACATTTTCACATAATTATAAATATTAAGAAAAATTAGTAGAACATCCATTGAAAGACATTAGAAATCATTTATTTTCATGAAGAAAGTATTTGTGATGATTATTTATGAAAAAATAGTGTGCCTCATGGTATAAATAGTGAGAAATTGTGATTAGGGTCTTGTATATATATATAATATGTGTGAGTGAGTGAGTGAGTGTGTGTGTGTGTAGGAACCTTGGATATCAATAACTAGTATTGAAATATGATCCAATCCCAAAAAAGTTTGGTTTATATGGTGATTTCAAATTTATAATTATAACGTATAAATTTTTTTCTGTTTTTATGAACCTTAACTATTTCAGAGTGGAATTAAATAAATAGTGCTAATGTATACACAAATGTCGCCCACATTGATGATAAAAATTAGAGGTCGACCAAAATAATTTAATAGTATATTCATAGATGTAATGCATAGTGCACACCACGCATCATCACAAATAATTATACCTAGACACATTGCTTAAATCAAATACCACATAATACAAAACATAAATCATAAAAATCATATCTTGATTTAACCATTCATAAGTGAAGTAAATTAAAATAGAAAACACCTGGATTACTCAAGTATTTTTCAGAAAAAATTAGAGCAAAAACAATGCTTCATACTAAGCACACCGTGAGCAATATCGCATGCTCCACATCTAGCATACCTCAAGTAAAAAACATTAGCAACACTATATACACACTCATTGAGTTTTTCATCAAATTTAATTTTTCATAAATTTAAATGCAAATTCTAGTATATATTTATTATATATATAGTGTAGTATATATGTATTCATTGTTACATGTTACATCATATATATTATATATATATAATATAAATATATACATACTATTGTAATAAATTATAGCACAACATGTTACCATCAGTATGCGTGCGTGCGTGGTGTGTGTGTATTAGTAGTAGTAATATGTTATATGTATATGGATGATAATAAATAGGCATTTATCAATGATGAAGATTACTACCCAGTAATCAATAGTACACCATATGAAGATGATCTCAAAATAAGTTGTAAGATATAGGTATTAATACAATCAATAAAAAAAAGATAAAATATTATACTAATAGATTCTTGTAAGTCTTTCTATTATGCCTAGTCGTGTTTCATTTGAAACAAAACATAGCCTATTTATTCATAAATTGAGATTCAAGGTATTTAGAGTGAGGACGGTATAAAGAGAACTAAATGATGTCCTACCCAATACATAGTATCTTTACAAATTAATGGCATGCTATTCATCTTAATACTTGATTATGATCATAAATATAGCAACTCTTGGTTGGAGAATTTATATCAATCACCTCAATCATGGATTGACCAATCAATTGTAATGTTGCACGTGCATGTCACTTAGGATACCCAACATTTACTAATTTCTACATGTGCACTTTATATTCATGTTGTCAATGTTAATATAAGTTTAACTAGTGCAAACTCTAAAAACAACATTCATCAATATAGCCACTAGTAATGATTGACTCTTGGAAATGTTATATATTACCTACTCTTCCTTATTTTTCATTAGAAAGTTACATGTCCAATGATGATGTTCAACACAAAGTTAAGAATTGAAAGACTCAACCAAATTATTTTTTGTTTTATCTCATATTTTTTTTTGGGAACTCAGACATTGCTCAGTATTTTGGCTCACGTGATTTAACCCATTTTATTAGATTTTCCTTAAATTTTCATAGTTCTTCCAATGACAAATTATAACTATTATTCAACCTAATAAATACAAGACTATCAATGGATTAGTATTTTAGTTCATGAGTATTATATTTAACAAAAATATTAATATAATATTAATTTAAGTGCCAATAGTAATAAACAAGATTTTCTAGACCAATTAGTCGAGGAATGATATGAATAAGTGTTGGGTGCCTATATATATAATGATGATATGGCCTATTAGATATAATGATGATATCTATTTCACCGACAACCCATTTCAATTTTCTAAAAACAAAGTCAATCATTATAATTTTTTGAGCTTTTCACACATAATACTAAAGGGAAACATTCAATTATTAGCTTCATATGAGATTTTAGATAAAATGGTCTCACCATAAAAGTTAATCATATGCAACAATTTGATAGTTATATTAGGCCAACAACCCTTAGATAGATATAGAATATACAACAAAAAGTTCTTGAAATGACCAGTAAATGAATGGGGCAACTCAATAATAGTTGTTGTGTTTGTTTTAACAACTCAACTAGTAGTAATTTATAGGATAAGCATAAGTAGAACACATTCCATATGACAAAATCTGTACATATTTATTCGGGTTGATACTCAAGAGTTATCTGATGAAATTATTAAAGTAACGAATGTCATATTAGGTTAACTCTAGAATCAGATTAAGCTAGAACTCGCAACTAAGGACATTGGGTATTCAATATTATGAAAAAAAATCAAAATATAAATGCTTACACTTTGATTAAACAATCTAAGATAATCAATGAAAAATAAATGTATAAACGTACCTCAAATCAATAAAAAATTAAAACTTAAACCTAAAATTAATTTTAGTTGTAGCGGCATCGAGAGATAGATGGAATGCGGAGGACTTTGGTTCACATGTTTGAGATGCATCGAGAGAGAGATGGAATCGGAGGACTTGGTTCACGTGTTAGAGTCTTAGAGATGCGTCGAGTCGAGAGAAAGAATGTATATTTTAGGAAAATATTTATAATTTTAAATATTAGAACATTAAAAAACAATATATATATATATATATATATATATATATATATATATATATAATACAAAAATATTATTAATTGTATTTACTATCAAATTTTTTCAACAAAATTAATGTGCGTGTAGCAAGGTACATATGAAAAACAAATACCTTACAATTTTTTATTATAATATTAATTAAACAATTAATATATAAACAATAAAAAAATATGTTTTCCTTGAAAAAAATATCAAATAGGTACAAAATTAACAAACTTCATATAATAAGATATAAATGAAAAGATGATTTGACTTCTAGCCACTCGCCTAAAAGTTATAAAATGCTCTTAATGTTAAAAAATCAATAAAAATATATATTTTATAGTTATAAAATTTTAAGAATTCATATTAATTTTTACAAAGATAATATGAAATAATTTTAAACGCATAAAATTTCATATTTTTTGATATAAATAATAATTTTTAAAGTTGAAAAAATTACTTAAGATGAGAAGATAATTAAAAAAAGTAATATTTATTATTTTAATAAAAACTTAATGTTTAATGCTAATTGTAAAAATATTACTCAATTGTTTAATTTTTATAAATTTTAGTAGGAATTAAACATCTATATATTTATTTATAATTATTATTTTCTTTTCTTTTCACTTATTGAAAAAAATATATTTATTATATTTCAAGATTTTAAGATTTGTATTATTTATTTTTAAAAGTTTTCTATTATCATAAAAATTTTTTAATACTTAGAATAATATTAATATTTACTAGTTTATTCGTTAATTCAGATATTTTGAAAATATTTTATATTTTATCATACAATGAATTAATTTACATTTAAATTAGTAGAAATTTTAATGTATGTTAATTTAATTTTTAAATTATCGAAAAAATTATTATACTTTTGAATTAATTATTTAATGTTACTTTAATTTACATTATTTAGTTTCTTCAATAAAAATTTTAGAAAAATTTTTTTAATGATTTTTAAAAAATTAATACATCATAAAAATAGTTATTTTAGTCCTTATTAATATAATTTTTTTGTATTTTTATATATTTTAAATTAATTATTTATAATATCATTTTTTATTTTATGAGGAGAATGTGTGTTTCAAGGATTGCTCATCTATAGACTAATAACATAAATTTAATATACAAAATTAAATAAAATATTAATACAAATAATAAGTAAAAAAATTATATAATTAAATATTGGCTAGGGAAATACTATTGCTAAATCCGTACTAAATTATAGATTTTATAAGCTAGGGAAAATTCGTCGATATATTATGGATTTTATTAGCTCGAGAAAATCTGTCACTAATTTGTCGCTAAATTACAAATTTTAATAGCAAGGGAAATTCTGTCCTAGAGACGTCGCAAGAATAAAATTTTATTTTCTACGAAAATACCATCGCTAAATCCATTACTAATTTATGGATTTATTAGCTATGGATATTCACTCACTAAATCTGTAGCTAAAATACATATTTTATTAGAAAAGGAAAGCCCGTCGCTAAATCCGTCGCTAAATCATGGATTTTATTAGTAAGGGAAAATCCATCGCTAAATCCATCGATAAATTATGGATTTTATTAGTAATGGAAAATTCATCGCTAAATCTATCACTAAATCATGGATTTTATTAGCAAGGGAAAATCCATCGCTAAATTTGTCGCTAAATCATGGATTTTATTAGAAATGGAAAATTCATCGCTAAATCCGTCGCTAAATCATGGATTTTATTAAAAATGAAAAATCTGTCGCTAAATTCATTCATAATTCAATGATTTTATTAGTAAGGAAAAATCCATCGCTAAAATTAGCTAGGAAAAATTTGTCGCTAAATCCATCACTAATTTTAGACTTTTATTAGCGATGGATATTCCTTCACAATATCCGTCGCTAAAATCCCCACTTTTTTTGAGTTGGAGTTACGAAAATTTTCCATCGCTAATCCATCGCTAAATTCGTCACTAAAATTCCCATTTTTTTGTGCGGAATTTACAAAAATTTTGTCGCTAATCCATCGCTAAATCTCCCACTTTTTTTAGCAAAATTTTAGTAAACTTTAGTCTCACTAATCCATCGCTAATCCGTTGCTATTTTTTTTTCAAAAAAAAATCATAAATCCCTTGCTATTTCCTAGCTAATCCCTTACAATTTAGCTATTGATTGATCCCTAGCTAAAATTTTCTAGCTAAATTGATATTTTCTTGTAGTGAGGGTAGTTGTTAGTTTGTACCAATGGTATTCCTCTACCAAAAGAAAGGATAATAATTAATAAATAACTTTTATAAAAGAAGAAGAAGAAGAAGAAGAAGAATGATATAACTAAAGCTTGGGCCTACAAAAATTAGTGGAACATAAAAGATAACAAAAATGGCAGCTTTTGGGAAGAATAAATAAAAGCTAGATATGGTCTAGGTAATAACGCCTTTAATAATTCAAAAAGATCATCAAAAAGCTAGAAATTAATGAATAAGCAACGAAGTATTGGGGAGAATCATTCTATACTAACTAATAGTGGATAAAAATGGTCCTTGGATGCACAAGGAAAATTTACTCTAAAGAGCACAAAAGGGCAGGTGGGGATAAAAAAATTTCACATAAATTTTTGGAAAATAATGGGCAAAGGAGCTTCCACAGAAAATGAATATCTTTATGTGGAAATTTCTCTCAAAAAGCTATTCTAGTTGATGAGGATATCCAAAGAAAGGAATAATATTATCGTCTAGATGTGAATGTTGTAACCAAGAAATGGAGAGCTTGGATCATTTATTTTCATAGGAGAGGTTGCTAGAAATATATGGGATAGATTAGAAACAGATGCATACTTAGTAAAAAGCTCTAGATCGCTCATAGAAAACATTAAAAAATTGGAATAAAATTCAAACAAAAAATAAGATACTTAAATGGATAAGGAATTATATACTGCATATCAGTCTTATGCCTATGAAAGCTAGAAATAAAAGTAGATTTGAAGGCACTCAAATGAATGCTATAGAAATATTAGAAGATCAAGAAAAAAGTGCATTTATTTCGGCTTGCAGCCCTATAATGCTGAGAAGTTTCGGAATGCATGAAAATAGGAGAAAAGATTAGGGTCTCTCAACAATAATCAAGAAAATTTCAGAGATAAAATTTATTAGATGGGAAAAGCCTCCACAAAATGGATTAGTGTTAAACAGAACAGAAGCTTTAAGGAGAAATAGGAGCTACGGGAAGGGGGGGGTTAATATATGCAAATTATTTTAGTTTTTCTATTTTGGATGGAATTGAAACAGGTCAAAGGAAGAAAGCGGGGTGAAGGAAGCATGAGCAGGTAGTCTAACTATTAATATATTGATAGGTAGGAAGTTTGTTCATTATTTTTAAGGGAAGATAGCGCAGAAAAGAAGCACCAGCAGAAAGGATAAATCAGATGCCTAGTTTTGGATCTGCTTTTCTGGTGAATTATAAGTAGGCAATGTCTGATAAAGGGTTGGTTAGAAAGGTATGTTTGTTGATTTATTTGGTTGCATTTGGGTTAGTTGAATATAAGTTAGTGATAAGTGTTTTGTTGTAAGTTGTAACAGCTTTTAAGATGGTGTATAAATGTCGGTTAGGGCCTGTATAAAGCTGGGTCTATTGTAAGTCAGGGTGGGCTGTATCAGCTTTTATTCTCCTCCAGGTAGTGTCGGTCAATGTAAAGGCTGGCTACTAAATGCTAGGTAGATGAGGAGGCTAACCCCAAAATGAAGAGGAAAACAAAGAGTTCATGAGTTAAGAGGGCTAAAGGAAAAGGCAAAAACTAAAGTGGATTCTGCTTGCTAGTTTCTTTTTTGGTTTATGCTTGATGGATGTATGCATTCTATATGGATGATGTGTTAAGGGGGCAGAGGCAAAAGGGAGACACGAAGACAAAGCTTATGAAGAAAGAACTCAAAGGTAGGATTGGAATACCTACGGTTCGATGTAGTTTACTTGTTTTTTTCCTTTTTTTTCCTTTTTTTTTCCTTTTTCTACCTCACTTGGAAACTTGATTGACGATGTGTTAAGGGGGGGAAATGGAAGAAAAATGTGTAATAGTAGAGCATAGCATATATTTCCTTGATATGTTCATCTATTATGCAGAATAGAAGCTGAAAAGTGAATAAAGTGGCAGAAAAACATGCTTTGGGAGACAATAAAAGAGGCTATGAGGCGGCAACAAAAGAGGCTATGGGGTAGCTGGATGGAAGCTAAGGATACATGCAAAAGGGCAAAGATTATAGTACCACAGCATATCCATACTAGCAAGAAGATTACACGGATAATTGAGCCATGTAAAATATATTGTTAGTTAAATCTATGCATAAATGATTAAGTAGATTGAAACCCAATAGGGGTATACAAGAGGATAAGAGAGGGTGTAGGGGGCTACGAGTAGCATAAGTAGGTTGTAAAAATGGTATTCATCCACCAAATTAGAGGGTTAATATTAATAAAATAACTTTTCAAAAAGAAAAGAAGATGATTAGAAGAGGAAGAAGAAAGAGGAGGAGATGAAGAAGAAGAAGAAGAGAAGAAGAAGAAGATGATGATGATGAAGATGAGAAGAAGAAGAATATGAAGAAGAAGAAGAAGATGATGATGATGATGATGATGATGATGAAAAAGAAGAGGAAGAAGAAGACGAAGAAGAAGTGGAAGAGGAAGAAGAAGAAGAAGAAGAAGAAGAAGAAGAAGAGGAAGAGGTAGAAGAATAAGGAAGTGGTAGAAGAATAAGGGAAGATGTAGAAGAAGAAGAAGAGGAAGAAGAAGAAGAAGAGAGGAAGAGAAGAAGAAGAAGAAGAGAGAAGAGGAGGAGGAGGAGGAGGAGGAGGAAGAAGAAGAAGAAGAAGAAGAAGAAGAGGAGAAGAAGAAGAAGAGAGAAGAAGAATAGGTAGAAGAAGAGGAAGGAGAAGAGAAGAGAAGAAGAGAAGAAGAAGAGAGGAGAAGAAGAGGAAGAGGAAGAGGAAGAGGAAGAAGAAGAAGAGGAAGAGGAAGATGAAGAGGAAGAGGAAGAAGAAGATGAAGAAGAAGAAGAGGAAGAAGAAGTGGAAGATGAAAAAGAAAAGGATGAGGAAGATTAAGAGAAGAGAAGAAGAAGAAGAAGAAGAGAAGAAGAAGAGGAATAGGAAGAAGAAGAGGAAGAGGAAGAAGAAGAAGAAGAAGAGGAAGAGGAAGAGGAAGAGGAAGAGGAAGAGGAAGAAGAATATGAAAAGGAAGAAGAAAAGGAAGAAGAAGAGGAAGAGGAAGAAGAAGAGGAAGAGAAGAGGAAGAGGAAAAAGAAAAGGAAGAGGCAGAAAGAGGAAGAGGAATAGCAAGAGCAAGAGGAAGAAGAGAGAACAGGAAGAAGAAGTGGAAGAGGAAGAAGAAGAGGAAGAGGAAGAAGAAGTGGAAGAGGAAGGAAGAGGAAGCGGAAGAAGAAGAGGAAGAGGAAGAAGAAGAGGAAGAGAAAGAAGAATAGGAAGAGGAAGAAGAAGACGAAGAGGAAGAAGATGTGGAAGAGGAGAACAAGAGGAAGAGGAAGAATAATAGGAAGAGGAAGAAAGAGAAGAGGAAGAAAGAAGAAGAAGAGGAAGAGGAAGAAGAAGAGGAAGAGGAAGAAGAAGAGGAAGATGAGAGAAGATGAAGAGGAAGATGAAGAGGAAGAAGAAGAGGAACGGGAAGAAGAAAAGGAAGAGGAAGAAGAAGAGGAAGAAGAAGAAGTGGAAGAGGAAGAAGAAGAGGAAGAGGAAGAAAAATAGGAAGATAAAGAAGAAGAGGAATAGGAAGAAAGAGGGAGAAGAAGAAGAGAGGAAGAGGAAGAAAAAGAGGAAGAGAAAGAAGAAGAGGAATAGGAAGAAGAAGAGGAAGAAAAGAAGAAGAGGAGAATAAAATGAAGAGGAAGAAGAAGAAGAAGAAGAAGAGAAGAAGAGGAAGAAGAAGAAAGAAGTGGAAGAAGAAGAATGAGGAGGAGGAGGAGGAGAAGGAGAAGAAGAAAGGAGGAGGAGAATAAGAATAAGGAGAAGAAGAAAGAACAAGAAGAAGTAGTAGTAGTAGTTGTTGTTGTAGTAGTGTAATAGTAGAAAAAGAAGAAGAAAAGGAGAGTAGAAAAATAATAATAATAATAATGATAAGAAGAATGAGAAGATGAGAGAAGAAGAAGAAGAAGAAGAAAAGAAGAGGAAGAAGAAGAGGAGGAGGAGGTGGTGGTGGTGGTGGAAGAAGAAGAAGTAATAGTATAAGAAGAAGAAGAGGAGGAGGAAGAAGAAGTAGTAGAAGAAAAGAAGAAGAAGAAGATGATGATGATGATGATTATTATTATTATTATTATTATGAAGGCCAAGAAGAAGAAGAAGAAGATAATATAATAATAATAATAAATAGATGATGATGATGATAATGAAGAAGAGAAGAGAAGAAGAAGTAGTAGTAGTAGTGGAAGTAAGAAGAGAAGAAGAAGAGGAAGAAGAAGAATGAGAAGAAAGAAGAAGATGATGATGATGAAGATAAGAAGAAGAAGAAGAAGACAAGAAGAAGAAGAAGAAAGGAAGAAGAAAGAGGAAGAAGAAGAGGAAGAAGAAGAATAAGAAGAAGAAGAAGAAAAGAAGAAGAAGAAGAAGAATAGGAGGAAGAAAAAGAGGAAGAATAAGAAGAAGAAGTAAAAACAAAGGAAAAAAAACTTTTTTGTGGCCTTTGAAACACTCTGAAATCCTAGAGATAGTAACAAAGTTTTCTAGAGAAAGAAACTACAAATTTT
Source organism: Sapria himalayana (assembly GCA_029783825.1). Taxonomy (NCBI): domain Eukaryota; kingdom Viridiplantae; phylum Streptophyta; class Magnoliopsida; order Malpighiales; family Rafflesiaceae; genus Sapria; species Sapria himalayana. Next base: position 13,551 of record JAREIK010008176.1, on the reverse strand, counting down.
GGGGAGGAAGAAGCTATTTTAAAGTTAATTATGATGGAAATGGATTACTTAGACAATAAGAAATCTTTTTCCTCATTTATTAAAAAAGCCATGCCTCCCCCATCATCTTCCTCTGACATTTACGTGAAAAATCTAGAGGACCCCTCGATACTGTTTACGTCGAGGATATTCAAATGCTTATCGAGCCCCATAAACACACTATGGTGGCCAGTTTTCACATGGTCGACCACACATTGATGATATTTGTGCTTTCTTTGAATCATCGAAGCTAAAAATGTGATAAAAATTAGTCTCATCGATGAGAAGCCAGTCTTGGTGCAACTATACATAGAAGAAGATTATCTTCATTTATGTCTTAAAGGGGTCTGGTATATCATGGGTCATCCATGAGAACATTCTAATGGACAACCAATTTCAACTACGAAGGAGAAACTGCTATGGCCGCTGGAATGGTTTTTGTTTCCTATGTTACCGATACACCTCTTTGATAAATATGCATTATATCATATCACATGTATGCTTGGTTCTCCTATCTTCTTGATGGAGCTACTGCTATACTTTCTAGACCAAGTGTAGCAGGGGTTTGTGTGAAAAGTGACTTGAAGAAGCCACCTCCAAGTCCCATATGGATAGGAGATAGGAAGGGGGAGGCTTCTAGCAACAAGTAGTTCCAGAATATCTTCCAGCATATTTTTTTTTTGCTGTAAGAAAATGGGGCATAATATAGAAAGCTGTATAGTAATTAAAAGAAAATTAGAAGGTAGGCAGAGAATGGAAGAGAAGAAAATGGAGGCAGGTCGGGGGAGTAAGATAGTTCAATATCAAAAAAAGCCTCAAAACATTCAGCCTATACAATCTGAATCACTAACTGAATTATAGTCTAGTGAGACAAAGGAGATAAAGCTATAGAATGCAATAATGTGAATGAAGAGGAAGAGAGAGAACTTAAGAATAGAGAAAATATAAAGAAGAGAGAATTATTTATAAAGATTGCAGATTTAAATAGAAGAACTAGAATACAAATGAAAAATAAATCTAAAAAAAATGGAGGATGAGCAAGTGGATATAGAAGACTTCTCGGAAGAAGAAATAGAGGTGTGAAGCTCCACAATTCTTAACACTAAAGAGGAAGAAAATGTGCAGAATATGAGGCTCACTAAAGATGATATAAATATAGAAAAATTTAAGCAAACAATGGGAAATAGTGAAATGGGCGCTTGAAGAAATAACCATGGCTATTCATTGGATTGGGATGGAAGGGTGAGAGAGGAGGAGATTTAAGCTCGTTAAAAAAACCAAGAAAACTTGAAAAAATATTTAAACAATCTTATGAAAACTAAATGCACTACTAGAGCACATGCCCAATCCACTAATAATGTATAATTTTATTTACTAGAATATAGGAGGAGTTTCAAATCTCCCCTCAAGAAATAGAATAAAAAAATTGAATATATGCACAACATCACCTAATCATGTTACCCGAGCCTATGGTTGATAGAAATCAATTAGGTGAATACAAAAAAATTTTTGGCTTCGACCCTGTACATACTAATAATAATGTAAGATCTGGATATTGTGGAAAAATAATTTAAATATAAAATTCTTAAAAGAAAATAGATCAACTAATAAACTTAGCTTAAGTTAAGAGGAAAAAGAAATAATAAGAGTTGTATATGCTAAACATAAAAAAGATGAAGAAAAGAATTATGAGAAGAAATGGAGAGTATAGAAGAAATGGAGAGTATAGCTATAGAAATAATGCCATGGATAATAGGTGGAGATTTTAATGTAGTAAGGAATTCCAAAGAAAAGAAAGGAGGAAGACCTCCAAACCTTGAGATCTACATCTCAATTCAATAAAATCATAGACATAAACAAATTTAATGAAAGCTAATTTTTTAGGCCCAAAATTTACATGGTATAACAACTAGAAAAATAAGGGAACTATATTGGCTAGATTAGATAGAGTTCTATTAATTTTAAATGGTTGAGAAATTTGGTTCGGCCCAGATAAAAAACTAAATAGAATTTGTTCAGACCACGACCCACTTTTAATTACAATTAATAATACATCATTCACAAGGGGTTCTTTTAAATTTCAGAACATTTGGTGTCTACATCATTGCTTTTTGGAGATGGTTAGAAAATCTTGTAACAAGAGGGGATAGGAAACCCTGTTCAAGTCTTGAATAGTATGCTAAAAAGGTTAAAAGTTGTGTTAAAAATGAAACAATAAACATTTGGAGATATAATAAAAACATAAAAGAAGCAGAAAATTTAGTTATAAAAAAAGATTAGAATTTGAAACAAAATAGAATGGAAATAGTAGAAGTGCCTTAAGCAAGGCACAAGCTGAATTAAAACTAATACTTTTTATGGAAGAAATATTTTGGAACAAAAAATTAAAAATAAAATGGTTGAAGAAATGTGATAAAAATACAAATTTTTTCAAAGGGTAACGAAGATAAAAACCCAAAATCATTGAATAAAGGCATAAAAAATGACAAAGAAGAATGGGTGGAAAAAGAAATAGATATACAAACATATTTTGTAAAACTTTTTGAAAAGCAATTATGTGGGGAAAGCGGTCATAAAGGTGATACACATATACAAAACATAGAATACAAGATTTCATTAGAAGATAATAATAGGTTAATCAAATTCCCTGAAGAAGAAGAGATAAAAATAGTAGTTTTTAGCATGGATAAGGACAGTGCAGCGAGCCAGATGGATGGAATACTTGTTTTTTTCTAAGAATGCTGGAATATAATAAAAAAATATCTATAAAATCCATCCAATATATATTTTGTGGGCATAAATATGAAAGAATTGGAGGAAGTTTCTATATAGTCTTCATTCCGAAGATGGAAAACCCTCAAAAGGGGAAGGATTTTAGACCAATCAGCCTTTGTAATACAATTTATAAAATATTAGCAAAAATGCTGCAAAATAATGGCACACGTCCTACCTAAAATTATCACCAAAGAAAAAACAGACTTCATGAAAAATAGATTGATAATGGAAAATATATGTCTGGCTAAAGAAATGATTAGAGAGATATGAACTAAAATAAGAGGACATAATGTAATGATAAAACTTGATTTATCTAAGGCATTTGATAGAGTGAAATTGGACATACTCTTCACTATGCGAAAGATGACATTCACTGAAATCTGGATGGATCTAATATACAAATTCATTTCGAATACATGGGTAAGAATTGTAATAAATGAGAAATTAAGGAAAGAATTAAAACTGATAAGGGGTTTAAGACAAGGAGATCCATTATCTCCTTCACTATTCAATATTTATTATAACTGTTAATAGTAACTCTTAAAGAATGGAATGATAGGATCATTTAGACAACCAAACGATATGCCACCGGTAAGTTGCTTAGTATATGCAAATGATGTAATGATCTTCACCAATGAAAGGGGAAGATCATTACATAATCTGATGGAGTTATTGAAATGCATGGAAGAAGAAACAGGGTAGAAACTAAATAAAAGAAAATGTCAATATATGATAGCTTCGAAAGCCCTGGAGACATTAATTCACAGAATTAAAAGGAGAAATAATTTACTTGGGCTACCTAATTAATGAAGGCAAATTTAATACAGAATATTTCAACTTTTTAATGGAAAAATTAAAAAGAAAAATATCGGGTTGGAAGGAGGAATTACTAAGCGTGGGGGGGGGGGGGGGGCTTAATACTGGGAATTGTCAATCTAAATGAATTAGCTAGAGCATGGGCAAGTAAAATATGGTGGAGGTTAAAAGAAAAAGTAAGCTTATGGTCGGAGTTTATGCGAGCAAAGTATTGCATAAATGATGATACTAATAAAAAAAATAAAAGCAAAAGATCGCAGGTTTGGGTGCAAATGCTCAAACAAAGAGAATTAGTTGAAAAATACTATAAATTCACTAGAAAAGGATACGATGGATGCTAAATTCAGAAGGAACATTCTCTCTATAATCACTCAAAAATGTAATAAGAGAAAAGAAAGAAGTCCAAATTTTATTTAAATGGGCCTGGGATAATGATAATCCACAAAAAAATTAAAACTTTCATATGGAAAGCTCTTTCAAATATTATACCTATAGACACTAAGTTAAAAAGAAAGGGATTCAGTTAGCATCAATATGCGATTGTTGCTTAAATGAGGCTGAATCTATAGATCATCTATATCTCAAGGCAGGGTTGCAGCAGAAATATGGAAGAGATTAGGAGCAGAAATGCAGATAAAATATGAACATCTCACTCTATAACATAGACTGCAAAGATGGATAAAAATGCATGTTTCAAATCATGCTCAGAAATGGATTAAAAATAATGTTCCATTAAAAGCTATTTGGTGTATCTGGAAGACTAAAAATAAAAGTAGGTTTGAGGGGCATAGGATGATAACAGATGATATTTGGAAAGATATAAAGGAGGAAATGATGAGAATTTCGGAATCAAATACTCTAAAAACTCAATGAACAAAGTCTGAAAAAGATATACTTAATTTTTGGAATTTAAAAGTTAAACAACAATGTCAATTTAAGATAAGATATAATATGGGAAAAACCATCAAAAGAAATGCTAGCATTAAACACATATGGTAGTTTTGATAGAGATATAGGAGCAGCGGAAGGGGGTGGAGTCATAAGATACACTGAGGGGAAGCCATTTCTAGCCTTCACAAAGAAATATTAAGCTTCATTAGCACTCCATGTAGAGATACTAGCTCTAAGAGATGGGATGAGAATATTTAAAACAAAAAAAATAAGTAAGATATACATTCAAATAGATTCAAAAATAGTGGTAAATTTAATTAATAAAAAGAAAGTGATGTGGAGATATGAGGAAGAAATTGAAGAAATTTTGCAAATAATTAACACATTGGACTCTAACATAAAACATATATTCAGAGAGGCCAATAATTTAGCAGATAGGTTGGCTAAGGAAGGAAGAACTAAAGGCTATCAAGATTATTGGGAAGAAAGTCTACCTGGCAAATATAGAGGTACTATAATTGTAGATAGTAGCGAATTGTAGTATATTAGAAGAATCAAAGCATAAAATTACAAGGGGGAGTCTACGGTAAAGAACGCCCATTGAGAGAAGGGCTTGAAAATGTAGGTGATGAAATGCTCAAACAAAGAGTCACCCTGGTCCGGAGGGATGACAGATAAAAGTGTATTGTATATTGTTGCTTCTATTTTTTGTTAAATAAACAGATGCTAGCTTGATTCGTAGAAAGATAGGAGCAGAAGGATCAAGGAAACAAGAGCAGCCGATTAAGAAGCAGGAAAAGAATATCATTACAAGAAAAATTCATTGTAGCTAGGGAATTTTAGTTAGGGATCAATCCCTAGCTAAATTGCAAGGATTAGCTAGGGAATATTAAGAGATTAATGTTTTTATTTCGAAAAAAAAAGCAATGGATTAGCTACAGATTAGGGACGGAAAATTTTTCGTAAATTCCGTAAAAAAGCGGGGGATTTAGAGACATTTTTAGTGACAGATTAGCAACGGAAGATTTTCAAAAAATCCATTCAAGAAAAGCGGGATTTTTAGCGACGAAATTAACGACGAAGAATTTTCCTAAATTCTGCCCAAGAAAAGTAGAGAATTTACAAACGGATTAGCAACAGAATATCCCTCGCTAATACTAGCCATTATTTAGTAATGGATTTAGCGAGGGATTTTTCATCGCTAATAATATTTATCATTTAGCGATTTAGCGATGGAATTTCCCTTGCTAATAAAATCCATTATTTAGCGATGGATTTAGCGACAGAATTTCCATTGCTAATAAAATTGATGATTTAGTGACATATTTAGAGAAAATTTCCTTTGCTAATAAAATCCATGATTTAGCGATGGATTTAGCGACGGAATTTTCCTTGCAAATAAAATCTATGATTTAGCGATAGATTTAGTGATAGAATTTCTCTTGCTAATTGAATCCATGATTTAGCGATGGATTTAGCAATGAAATTTCTCTTGCTAATAAATCTATGATTTAGAGACGGATTTAGCGACAGATTTAGTGACGAATTTAGCGATGAAATTTCTCATGCTAATAAAATATATGATTTAGCGATGGATTTTTTTGAGCTAGTAAAATACGAAATTCAATGACGAATTTTCTTTACCTTATAAAATTTATAATTTAGTTATGGATTTAGTGACGGCATTTTCCTAGCCAATATTTATTTACATAATTTTTTTTATTTTTTATTAGTTTTAATATTTTATTTATTTTTGTTTATTAAATGTATGTTAATGGTCTATAGATGAGCAATCCTTGAAACATACATTCTCCTCGTAAAATCATAAAAAAATTATATTATAAATAAATAATTTTAAAAATATCAAAATACAAAAAAAAACTATTATATATTAATAAGAACTAAATTAACTATTTTTATGATGTATTAATTTTTTATAAAATTATTCAAAAAAATTTCTAAAATTTTAAAATAAGAAACTTAAAAATTTGTATTAAAGTAACATTAAATAATAAATTCAATAAGTATAATAATTTTTTTCTTTATTTTAAAAATTAAATTAACATATATTAACATTTCTATTAATATAAATATAAATTAATTCATTGTATAATAAAAAGAAAATATTTTATAAATTATCTGAATTGACGAATAAACTAATAAAAATTAAGATTATTATAAGTAAAAAAATATTATTATTATAGAAAACTTTTAAATAAATAAATAATACAATATTTGAAAATCTTGAAATATAATATAAATATAATTTTTTTAATAAAGTTAAAAGAAAATAAATTAACATTTATAAATATATACATAGATGTTTGCTCTTAAAAAAATTTATATGAATTAAACAATTGAGTAATATTTTGACTATTAGCTTTAAGTAATTTATAACTTATTTTAATTATCTTCTCACTTTAAGTAATTTATTGAATTTTAAAAATTATTAATAATATCAAATAATATGAAATTTTATGCCTTTAAAATTATTTCACATTATCTTTGTATAAATTAATACGAATTCTTAAAAATTTAAAATGATAAAATATAAATTTTTATATATTTTTAACATTAATTGTATTTTATAACTCTTTGGCGAGTGACTAGAAGGTAAATCATCTTTTCATTTATGTCTTATAAATGGAGTTTGTTAATTTTGTACCTATTTGATTTTTTTATAAGGCTAATCATATTTTTTATTGTTTATATATTTATTGTTTATATTAATATTATAATAAAAAATTTTAAGGTGTTTATTTTTCATTTGTACATTACAACACGCACATTAATTATGTTCGAAAAAATTTTTATAGTGAATAAAATTAATTAGTCTTTTTGATTATATATATAATATTATTATTTATTTATTTAATGTTATAATAATTAAAAATATAAAAAATTTGATTATCTTCTTCGACACCGATTATCTTTTTCGACACCGACGCTTAAGTGACGTGAACATCCGCAGAAGGTCATCCATCCCTCGACACTGATGCTTCAGCATATATTCGATTTTGAGGTTTAAGTTTTAATTTTTATTTGATTTGAGGTATGTTTTATACATTTATTCTTCATCGATTAACTTGATTAAGCTTAAGTTTTAATGTTTTTGAAATTCTTCTCTTTTATTCACCGTGGTGTTCTTGGATTGTGTATATATACTTAATCATATACATACTTCATGCATTTGTGATATAATGCATTGTCATTGTGTGGATATTGATGGTGCACAGTAGGTATGCTGAATTAAAAAATTTTTCAGTATAAATAACTACATACTGTATACAAAATATAAGTTTGCTTAAAATAAGTGTGTTTAAACATAACTATATATATATAACTATAAAAAAGTATACAATAAATATTTAAACATAATTATATCTATAATTTTTTTATTACCAAAGATGTGAAATGAAAAAATTATTATGCATTGTTTGGGCATGTTGGTATTAAGTGGGTGAACTTTTTTATCATGGTTTGGGTGATTTTGATGCTATAGTTTGCTGGTATCTTTTTTTTGTCTTTGATATAATTATTTCTATTTAAAACTTCAATTATTAATGGCCCATTGCTAATGTTTTTGTTCACGGGTGTTCTTGAGTGAGGAGCATGAAAAAAAATGCATATGTTCTTGATTTATTATATACATTGAATGAAGAGCACAAAAAGATGATTCTAATAATTATTCTAAAAAATAATTTTTTTAGAATAATTATTCAAAAACAAATAGTTTTAATCCGTATTTTGCTATTTTATGAAAGATAAAATGAGAGTGTGTGTATGATCATAGTTTGTGTTATTTATGGTAAGATTTTTAGAAGTGTATTTTTTGAAAGTGTGAGTTTTTGTTGTGTTCGTTTATTTTATCGTAGTGTGTATATGTGTTTAATAATTTTTACATCATTAAAATTACTATGTGCTATGCATTTAATGTCATTTTTGGAAAATCCAAAAAAACCATTTTGGTTAATCTATTCATAATTTTTGTAGTGTATATGTGTGTGTGTGTCATAAAAATAATGTGAATATTTATATATTTTTTTTCTATTTATTACTTCAACTCTATTAAGTATAGTTTGGGAAAATGAAAAATAATTTTGTGATTTAATTCAAAATTATCATATTTAATTAACTGGTTTGGTATTTGAGCTATAATAAATTTAAAATAGGTTTGAAACCCATTGATGGGTATCTTTTGATAATCTTTTGAGATCGGAAAGCATAACAATTGAATATTCATGTCTTTGCTTGCTCTATTATTTTGTTGTTGTTAGGTAACCAAACTTTTTGATTTATTAATCTTGTCATAGAGAAAATTATCATAAAGGAGACCATAGTTAGTCTTTCAAGACCTTAGTTTCTCCGATGGAAATGATTTGTAGAACATATATTACCAACCTCAAGACCATTTACCTTGTAAAAAAATGTATATTGATGTTGTATCATGGTTGATGTGTGAGATACATATATCACTATGCTCTATCAAATCAAGGAAGTTGTCAACAATGGCAAATCAACCACTCAAACATATGCTCTAACAAATGGATTCCTATATGTTGCAAGTTGATACTCATCTATTATTAATCTTGCACAATTGGTAATTAATCTACCCTTTATACTCTATTTGCAATTATATAATATACTCATCTATTAGTAAGCTTTCTCAATTAACTATACTCTATATTTTTATCTTTGATTAATGAGAAATTATAATGGAATATACTATAGACCATGTTAAAGATAAAGCATAAAAAAATATTATCTCATCTATAAATGAGCATTCTCATTTGAAAGTAGATACTCATTTGTGGTAATATCAGTACAAGAAAAAGAACTAGAAAAAGATGAAGAAGAAGCAGTAAGAGAAGGAGAAAAAATTTAAGATGATGAAAAAATTAGAGTAGCCTTATAGCTTTTAAGTAGCAATTACATATATTACAAGAAATCCTAATCATTCTAATCTTCAAATAGAAAAAAATATTAGGCTTGCATCTCTTAAATAACAAAAAAAATAACAAAAATAATTTAATATTATGCATTGATACCACTAAAAGGTAGGAATATTGCTCTGAAAAGTATTTTCTTAAATTAGTTCAATTTTAAAATTTTATTAAATAGATTTTCTTGACAATGAAAGTACTATTCTATATAATTTGTTACATCCATAAACATCACTAACTTTTATCTAATTTTGCAAATAAAAAGGAATTCCTCCACAACACTAATAATAATAATAATACTTAATATTTTCATCATTAATCTATATATATATATATACACACACATATATATAATGGATAATTATGTTATGGAATTCAAAAAAAATATCTATGATTTGGGTTATATTTTAGTACCTATATTCAGATAATCATAATTATCCCAATATAATTTAAAAAAACATTATGCATAAACTCATTTCAGCTTACTTAGTATGCAAAAACGAGTTAAAGCATATGTTTATGAATACAATGTATTTATAAATTCCATATGCATATGATTTTGTTTACGAAATAATGAGTTTATACAGAAACTCATATGCATACTTGAGTATATGCATTCCGTATGAAAAAAGGAAGGTAATTATCAGTATAGGAATTTGGAATAGAGGTGTCAAACGTGCCGGGCCGGCCCGGCCCGGCACGAGGCACGACACGGTTCGGCCGTGCCTGGGCCGGCCCGGCATGTTCTTAAACCGTGCCCGGGCCCGTGCAGTGCCTGGGCCCGGGTTAAGTTCATCCCGTGCCGTGCCGTGCCTGGCCCGGAACGACTCGTGCCTTGGCACGGGTCCATCCCGTGCCGGTTCACGCAGGCACGCGTGGCACTGGCGGCGTGCCACGTGTGGCGTGGCCTGCGGCCTGAGTCGTGAGTCTCGTGACTCGACCCGGCCGTCCACCCGTCCCTGCCCCCCCCCCCCCCAGTAAAAAGACCGCGGGCCGGGTCCGATCAGACCCGACCCGCGGTCTTTTCTGCCGAAACCCGAGTCCCGATCCGAATTCCTAGCAATTCCAACGGCAAAAAAAAAAAATTTCAAACTTCACCGATTTTCAGCCCTTGGATTCACCTCCAACGGCTAGGGGGCAGAATCCAATGGTCCTCGTGATTCTGCCCCTTAAAAATCTTAAAAAAATTCAAAAAAATAATAAAAAAATATTTTTTTTTTATATAAAAAAACATTCTTTAGCCTATAAATTCTACCCCCCTCCCTATAACATTTATGTTTTTCAAAAACATAAAACCTCTCAATACTTTCTCTCTCTCGGGCCTCGTGATTTTGATTTCGGCTTGGATTTTAGTGAAACTCAACTTGAGTTTTGAACATCAGAGCTTCCTGCGGTGCACTTGGCAGGTGACTCACCTCATTGCTTTTACCGGGTAATATATTTTACGTTTTTTTTGTACTTTCTCTCTCTAAACTTTCTCTCTCTAGAAAAACTTATGAAAATTAAAAAATGAAAAATACACCTGACATGTATTTAATTTGGAAAATGAAAATGTTAGTGTTACACAGACGTCTGTGGCTCCTGAAACTTTGGTTTCTCCTATCGTCTCAACCCAAAGTTCTAAAAAACAAAAAACTAGGAGGACTTCTGTAGTTTGGACACATTTTAAAATCATAATACAAGTAAATGTTAGGGGTGAGGAAATTGAAACGGCACAGTGCAAATATTGTATGAGACTTTTAACATGCAAGAGTACATGTGGACTGGGCATCTCAAGAGGCATGCTGAAATATGCTCCAAAAAACATGGACCCTTAGATCCTAGGCAAACCCAACTTGGCACTACATTTTTTGAGACTGGATCGAGTTCAGTCTCAAAGTTACTCCCTTCGTATACTCCAGCGAGTTGGGTAGGGATGGCATGACCAGGCCCATCACATTGATGGGTCTTCCGATCAGATTTTCGGAAGATCCGAGGGTAGTGTAATCATGCATACTTATTTTCAGCCATCCTATCGTAGGATTCCTAGGTCCACATCTAGGAGTGACATACTAAAGTTATATAAGTTAGAAAAACAAAAAATAATTAAGGAATTTTTGGCAATTAGTGGAGTGGTGTCCGTGACGTCCGATATATGGACTGTCACGATGATTCTTCTTATGCATGTCTCACGAGTATTATGTAGATTCTAACTGGACAATCAATAAAAAAAAATATTAGGATTCACTGAGATCTCTCATCCTCATGATGGCCCGGCCATTTTTGAGTGTATGATGAAAATATTTAGGGAATATAAAATTCAAAATAAAATTTTAGTGTCATTTCGATAATGCGCGAAAATGGAGTAGCGATCAATATGTTGTTAGGAATATTAGAGACAGACCATTAGGAGAGATCTTTCATGTCAGATCCATGTGTCATGTGATTAACTGATAGTTCAAGCGGGTATGAAGGTCTGTTCCCCTGCGTTGGAAAATATACGCAATGCACTCAAGTATATTCGCACTCCTTGCAGACTACAAGAGCTTGGTAATCTCTGTTGTCTGTGAATCTTAAGAAGAAGAAATTCCAATCGGATGTGAGACATCGTTGGAATTAACATGTACCTGATGTTGGAATCATGTGTTGGATACGAACACGTGATATCCGACTACGTCAATAGTAAGAGTGGCGAACTTATTATTGACGACACTGACTGGGCTTCAGGAATTTCATTTATGAAATTCCTGAAGATATTTTATGACACGACGAAAATGTGTTCGTCGGTTTATACGCCCACCACTTGCATTGCACTCTGTACATATGCAAATTAGTAGCATGTTTAGGAAGTATCGAGCGGACCGATGCTTAGCCATATGGTTGCAGAGATGAGACCAAGTACCTGAATACTGGTCCACCATTCCATCTCTTTATGGCCTCGCAGCATGCATGGACCCTAGGGCTAAGGTGGAAGGGGTTGAAAAACCCTGACTTTCATTTCCTCGTGCATGAACCTGGAAGAGCCACCTGAAGGGTTCATTTACGAGAAGTTGACAGACCTGTTCACATACTACGATACTAGGTATGGTGGTGGTGGTGGTGAGACTGTGAGTACGGACACTGATACCTTGTTCGGACATGACGATTATTCCATTAACCTAGCGAGGGGGAAACATAGGGGTGGACCATCACACAGGAGCGAGCTGTCTCGGTACTTAGATACCGATTATGCTAATCTTATCACCTTCTGATAATAAGAATCTTGATTTATTACAGTGGTGGAAATCATATGAGTCGCCTATCCCGTGCTACTAGGATGGCACGGGATCTACTGACTCCTCCGGTGTCGAGCGTAGCATCGGAGTATGCTTTTTCTGTTGCAGTGAACGTGATTTCGGATAGGAGATCGCGATTACATCCAGATATGGTTGAGGCCTTGGCATGTTTGAAGGATTGGGAGGAATCGAGATTTAGCATCAGTGATCGTGCTTGAAGCTGGGACTATGACGACACTGCAGTCGCATCCACATCCACTACGATGGTGGAGGAGATGATTGCCGATGATGATCCATATGATACTGATCTTGATGTTGCGGCTGATGATTCTCATGATATGCGCTTGACGATGATGCTCATCTGCTCTTTTTTTCGATGTTTTTTATTATTTTATTATTACGCTTTGTTTGTACTTTGTACCATACGTTGTGTTGTGTGAAACTTATACTTGTTTTGTCCGGACTATTGGTTCAAAAACATGATTGGTAATTTTTCATTTGTGTAGTTTAATTTTTTTTTAATTTAATTTTTACTAACTTAATGTATTTATTTATTATTTTATGATTTAAATTTTATTTTAAAAATTAATAAACTTTAAATTTTAATGTATAATAATAAATTATAATAATAAAAAAAGCTAAACATAATTGAATAAAAAAAAAATTTCTAATTTGTTGTTTTATTAATTTTAAATTTATAATTTTTACAAAAAATTATATTTTTTAATTATTACAAATACTCTATAGTATACGGTTAATTAATCAAGAAATTTACAAAAAAAAAAATTCTAATCTGCCATTTTCAGCCCGTGCGACCTCCACGCCTTTCGGACCCGGGTGACCCGGTCCTGCCT
>JAREIK010008175.1:0-87681 GCA_029783825.1 Sapria himalayana | reverse complement strand
TCTAACTATATTTTTAACTATTTATATTACTATATGTCTATCTATGTTTACCTATCTATCTATCTATTTATCTATCTATATTTCTATATGTCTATCTACCTATCGTTCTATCATTCTATTTGTATATGAATCAGTCTATCTATCTATCTATCTGTCTGTCTATCTTTCTATTTGTCTAATAATATGTCTAACTATTAGTCTATATATGTCATATATTTGTCTATCTATTACTTATCAATCAATCAATCTATCTATATCTCTTTCTACCCTTACTCAGCAAAATGAAACTATATCACTTTTTAATGTCTAGTTATTTTACTTCTTCGAACCCTATCATTCATCATGAGTTGGTGTACCATGGTCATGGTGAGTTACATTTCATTGCTCATTATTTGCTTACATGAAAACATGATATGCATTTTATGATCGTTGAATTAGAATGTCTCTATCATTCCTGACATGTTAGGATGCTAATGAGAGATTTAGAACTGAGTCGAACTCTGAACCAGCAAGAATGAAAGAGGCTGCAAGAGGGTACAAGAAAGATGAGAGGGTTGGCTTTGCACAACATTCACAAAGTATTGATCTTTATGTCTACCCTCGAAGCCATACCATAATCACCATACTTGCTAAGCATAGATTTTGTAAGGGCGTGACTGTCAATCATAATCACCCCAATTTGTTAAAGCATATGAGAGCTAGATTGCCTCTTTAATTGACAAACCTCGCAACTCTCTTGATACTTCTCAAAGAATAGGCAATATAGCTGATTAATCCCTTCATGGTGCTAGTGGAAACACTGACATCAATTCCATGAATATCCAGATGAGTCAACCTCGTTCTGATCATTAGCCTTTTTCTACGATAGACTATCTTTTCTCCCCAACTCTTTCTCAATGACAGAACAATCCCAAATTTCTTCAATTTATGATTCATCCTCACTCCCTACATTTGCAAGGCTATGACAAGTCGAAAAACTACTTCAACAATTGGCAGGCAAACCATTGGAGTAGCTCCTCATGTTCATCTGGGTGCCTTAGTTTCATTAGGGTTATGCTTGGTAGAAAGGAAATGGTTTGCAAATGATTATGAGATCTTCCTGACTTTGATTTTGGAACTGCTTCTGATACTTCTCTTTCTTCACGAGGAAAAATGCTGAATGTTGCCACCGATCCCAAGAAATATCCTGGTGGTTAATTTGATAATCTTGATTGTTCATTGACCAAGTCCTTGACACCATTCAAGTCAATGGAAACTCTTCAAATTGTGCCATATTATTTTTACTTTGAAAGGTTTCCTCAACTTGTACTACAAGAAAATCACATATAGCTAGGGACAATTCCCTAGCAAAATGAGCATTTTCCTTTGCTAAACATGATATAGCGATGGATTACCAATGAATCGGTTTCCTATCTAAAGTGCTTCTTGCTATATTTTAGCGATAGAAGTGTCCCTAGCTAAAAAGTTAGCGACAGAAAAATTCCTTGCTAAAAAATAAATTTCATAGTTAAATTAGAAAGATGAACGAGATATTCCGTCACTAAACAAAAATAACGACGGATGATTCCTGAGCTAAAGTGCTGGTCTATAAATTTTAGGGATGGATATAGTCCATAGGAAATAAATTTTGCGACGGAATATCCTTCGCTAAATTTAATATTTCCCTAGCTAAATTAGATAGGGAAATTCCCTAGCTAATTTAGCAAGTGATTTTCCCTTGCTAATTTATCAAGAGAATTTTCCATAGCCATTTTAATTTTAAAATAATTTCAGAATTTAAAAAATTTTTAAAATTTTTTAATTAAATAATTTAATATTTTTATATCAAATTAAATAAAAAATGAAACTATAAATAATTTATAATAAACAAAAATAAATCATTTAAAATCTTTATGTAAATTAATATTTTACATTATTAAAACAAAAAATAACAAACTTTTTTATGATATTATTCATCAATGTATCTACCGATTGTACATAAAGTATAATATATCCATTCATTAACATTGCTTTCTCTCCCTCTGATCCTCCGATAATCATTTTTATACTGCGACAAAGCTGTCCGAGTCACGGCACATTATGTCAAGTGAAAAATCCCATCACTAATAGAAGATTTGTATGAGGAACAATGCGGTATCATATCTGTAAATAATTTAAACAACTCAATCAAATTAACAAAAAAAGTTATGTTTTGATACATATATAATTCTGTAGTATATATGTAAATATATACTAGCTTCTCACTCGTATATATATTACTACAGTATATGTACATATAAACAATAGTATTATGTGTACATATAAACTAAGTACAAATAAACTCAATATATATGTACATAAAATACTACAGTATTAAATGTATGTATATACTAACTTTATTCGTACGTATATATCTCATTTGGTGTTGTTGCTGCTGCTCCCGCCACGGCTCCTACCACTACTACCATTGCCACTGTCGCTGCCAATAACACAGCTGCTATCGCCACTACCGCCTCCGCTGCTACTACCGCCACCTCTACCATTACTGCTGCCGCCACAACTATCGCCGCTACTGCCACTATCATTGCCACCGCCGCTGTCGATGCCTCAGCCGCCTCTTGCCGCGGCTACCATTGATGATAATAGCCTTTTACATACCTATAATAGGCTAAAACTCTATCCAAGATTTATAGATAAACACAAACATATTCATAGATATATAAAATAGTTATTATAGACATGAACAAACAAAAATTACTGTTGAATGTCATACATTTTCAACAAAAATTTTAAAAAATAATTTAATATTTTAAAATTAAATTTAATAAAAATAGAAACTATAAATGAAAATTTTAAATTAAAAAAAAATCATTCAATAACTTATTCTAATACAATATTTTAAATAACCAAAACAAAAAAATAATAAAATTATATTACATCTTATTAATCTATGTATCTACCGACTATGCATAAAGTATAATCTATCAATGCATTGATGTTACTTTCTCTCCCACTGCTCCTCCGATCACCAACTTTCAGTGGTGAAAATGATGTCCAAGTCACGGTGCTTCATGTTTGTTGAAAAATATCCTTGCTT
This sequence comes from Sapria himalayana, assembly GCA_029783825.1. NCBI lineage: Eukaryota > Viridiplantae > Streptophyta > Magnoliopsida > Malpighiales > Rafflesiaceae > Sapria > Sapria himalayana. Next base: position 84,605 of record JAREIK010008175.1, on the reverse strand, counting down.
ATACATGCTTCATTTATAAAATAATGTGGTACGATATGTATACGAAATTTAAACCACCAAATCAAATCAAAATAAATAAATAAAACTATGCTTTGATAAATATATATTGCTACAGTAAATATGTACATATATTCTAGCATTTCACTTGTACATATATTACAGTAGTTATGTACATATAAACTATAGAATTATGTGTACATATATACTGAGTACATATATATACTCAGTATATATGTACATAAAATATTATTGTATTATATGTACGTATATACTGACTATATATGTATGTATATACTGCATTTGTTGCCATTGCTACTACTCTCACTACCATTGCCACTCCTGCAATAGCTGCTGTTGCCACGACCACTGCCAATATCGCTGCCACTGCTTCTTTTGCCACTAATGTTGATGCCACTGCTGGTGCTACCGCTACTACTACCGCCGATGCTACCATAGCTACCAATGCTGCCGTTACTGCCCCTGCTGCCACCTCTGCTGCCACTACAGTCACCGCTGTAGCTGAAGCTGCTACTACTACTACTGTCGTTTCTACCGCTGATGCCGTAGCTACCGCTGCGGCCGCTGATGTCGTGTTTGCCGCTACTGGTGTTGCTGCCACTACTGCTGCCATTGCCACTTTCGCTGCTACCGCTTACGCTTCCGCTGCCACCACTGCCGCTTCTGCTACAACCACTGCCGCCGCCGCTACTACAGAATATAAAATTTTATCTACCTATAATAAGCTAAAACTCTACCTAAAAAATTCAGAGACACAAAAACATATCCACATATATATAAAAACAAATATTATAGGCATGAAAAAATACAAATTAAAGTTAATTGTCATATCGCTTCAACATAAATCCAAAAGGTGTCCAGCAATTATGTTTAGAGATAAAGAGAGTGCGAAAATAAAATATTTTTAGAATAATAAAGTTAAGATAAGCTAGCCCTCTTTTTGATAAAGTTGAAATCGGTAAATATGGGACTCATACATTGGAAGGACCGTGGTAATGTCTAAATGCTTTGAATCAAAATTTTTTCTTTTCTCTCACATAATGTGTCCTACAAATATTCATAATTTGATTTAAAGGAAAAGCAATGAACAAAACCATAATAAAAAAAACTTGAAACCTGCAAAAAAATAACATAATTATTTGTTACACAGACAAAAATAAATAACAGTTCAGAAAAAATTTCATACCCACTCATCCTCATAATTTGTAGGGAATTCTAGCCTCTACTATGAGGATTCAGAGCTGGATCTCTGCATGTTCTCTGATGCACCAATGCAACTAACTGTGACTCCATATAGGACATCTGCTACTGCATTGCTTTTTTAATTTCTTTAATTTCTTGGATTTCTTCCATCAAATTAGTTATCTGCTCATCCTTCTTTTTCATTTTGGTCTCCATATCCATAATACATTCATTTGTTTCCAATGCTTGTTGGTTGATCCCCTCATCCACCATTGTTGAGATTGATGAATTAGAAGCATGACTGCTACAACAAAATGTCACTTTATTAGAGCCAATTCCGTACACTCACTCCTTCTTTCTACGATCACATGACCTTCATAATTCCGCATCACTTTTCTATTCTTTGTATTTACATTATCATCAAAATAATAAGAACAAAATGATGATGCTTCTTCTATTAAATATGCATTGCAAATTTAACCTTCAACTTTTGCATTGTTTCTAACATTCAATTTCAACTTACCAAGATACCTACAACCACAATGTTAGGTTTCAATTTGATTAAATTACAATATTACTTAAAGTACGAAATAATAAAACACAACAAATTATATGTATTCACCTCTCAAAAGGATACATCCACCTGAATTGCACTGACCCTGCAATCCTTGCTTCATATGCCAAATGGACCAGAAAATGCTCCATTGAGTCAAAAAAACTCGGTGGGAATATATGTTCAAGCTTTCAAATAATAAGTGGAATATTATTCTCCAGCCTCACCATGTCATCTATTTTGATTTTGGTTGCAGTTAGCTATTTGAAAAACAAACCTAGTTCTGTAAGGACCTTCCAAACACTTAGTGGAAGTAATTCACAGAATGCAATTGGTATTAATCTCTACATAAATACATGACAGTCATGACTTTTCATTCCAAATAACTTTAGATTATTCAAATCCATGCATCTACCCATATTTGACACATCCATCAGGAAATTTCAAAATTTTAGCCCATTCACACAATATCTATCTTGCCTTCTTATCAAGTGTGTAGCAAGCTTTAAAGAATTTTCCTATTTCCTCATTTAGTTTCAATTCAAGATGCTAACAGTAATCATTCAGCTCTTGTTTGATTTTAAAGTATGTTTTGTCTTTCCGTCTACATTAAGGATAGTGCTGAAAACATTGTCAAAAATATTTTTTTCAATATGCAAAAAATCTAAGTTATGACGAATTAAATTGGACTTCCAATAGGGAAAGTCCCAAAATATACTATATCTTTACCAACCAAATAATTTGCCTATTTGTCAATTACTTCCAGTAGCATCCTTTTCAGTTACCTTCTTCAAACCAAAACTATGAATCTTTGTAATAATTTCATCTCGTGAATGAACTGCTGGTGCAACTTTCTTCAGAGTTTTATTTTTTTGAAATGTAGTTCTATTTCTTCGAAATGGATGATTCATAGGTAGAAACTTACGATGGTTATTAAACCATGACTGTTTACCACTAAATTTGAGTGTAAATGCATTAGTTTGTCATGTAATACGGGGATGTGAATCGTCCTGTAGTACTCTAGTCAGACAATATTGAATATATAGGAAAGTCACCTACCGTTTACATATAGAGGTGTCAATACGGGCACGACACGGGGCACGACATGGTTCAGCCATGCCTGGGCCGGCCCAGCACGTTAAAAACCCATGCCCGGGTTTGGCACGAGCCATGCCGTGCCGTGCCTGGCCCGGGCCGTGCCGTGCCTAACCCAGCACGGATCGGCCCGTGGCACGGCACGGGTTCTTCCCGTGCCGATTTCACACGGCCAGGCGTGGGCGTGACCCGGCCCCTCCCGAAAAAAAGACCGCGGGTCGGGTCTGATTTGATCCCGACCCACGGTCCCGACTCCCGACCCAATCCCAACGGGAAAAAAAAAATTTTCAAATAGTTTTAATTTCAGCCATTGGATTCGCCTCCTACGGCTAGGAGGGCAAATTCCAACGGTCCTCGTGATTCTGCCCCTAAATATTTATTAAAAATTCAATAAATATAAAAAAATTATCTTTTTTTATAAAAAATTAATATCTATAATCTATAAATTCTATCCCTCTCCCTATAACATTTATGTTTTTCAAAAACATATATCCTCTCAAAACTTTCTCTCTCTCATATAAACCGTGCATCTCTCTCTCGGGCCTCGGGATTTTGCTTTCGGCTTGGATTTTCGTGAAACTCGACTTGAGTTTTGATCATTAGAGCTTGCTGCGATGCACCGTGCACGTGACCGACCTCACTGCTCTTACCGGGTAATTTATTTTACGCTTTTTTGTTACTTTCTCTCTCTATAGTTTCTCTCTCTAGAAAAAAATTAGGAAAAAATAAAAATGATAAAAAATGACAAATACACCTGACACCTATTTAAATTTGGAAAATGAAAATATTACACAGAGGTCTGAGGATGCTGAAACTTTGGTTTCTCCAGTCGTATCAACCCAAAGTTCTAAAAAACAAAAAACTAGGAGGACTTATGTAGTTTGGACTCATTTTAAAATCATAACACAAAAAAATGTTAGGGGTGAGGAACAAGAAATAGCACAGTGCAAATATTGTATGGGACTATTAACATGCAAAAGTTCATTTGGGACTGGGCACCTTAAGAGGCATGCCGAATTATGCACCAAAAAACATGGACCCTTAGATCCTAGACAAACACAACTTAGCACTACAATTTTTGAGACTGGATCGAGTTCAGTCTCAAAGTTTACTCCTTTCTTATACTCTAGCGAGTTGGGTAGGGACGGCATGGCCAGGCTCATCACATTGATGGGTCTTATGATCAGATTTTCGGAAGATCCAAGGGTAGTGCACATCATGCAGACTTATTTTCAGCCTTCTTATTGTAGGATTCCTAGGTCTACATCTAGGAATGACATACTAAAGATATATAAGTTAGAAAAACAAAAAATAATTAAGGAATTTATGGCATGTAGTGGAGTGGTGTCCGTGACGTCTGATATATGGCCAAGTCACGATGATTATTCTTATGCATGTCTCACGAGTCACTATGTAGATTCTATCTGGACAATCAATACAAAAATTTTAGGATTCACTGAGATTCTTCATCCTCATGATGGCCCGGCCATTTTTGAGTGTATGATGAAAATCTTTAGGGAATATAAAATTCAAAATAAAATTTTTAGTGTCACATTCGATAACGCTTCTAATAATGGAGTAGCGATCAATATGTTTATTAGGAATATTAGAGACGCACCATTAGGAGAGATCTTTCATGTCAGATACATGTGTCATGTGATTAACTAGATTGTTCAAGCGGGTATGAAGGTGTGTTCGCCCGCGTTGGATAATATACGCAATGCACTAAAATATATTCGCACTCCTCGCAGACAACAAGAGTTTGGTAGTCTTTGTTTGTCTGGGAATCTTAAGAAGAAGAAATTCTAATCAGATGTGAGACATCGTTGGAATTACACGTACCTAATGTTGGAATCATGTGTTGGATACGAACACATGATATCTGACTACGTCAATAGTAAGAGTGATGAACTTATTATTGACGACGCTGACTGGGCTTCAGGAATTTCATTTATGAAATTCCTGAAGATATTTTATGACACACCGAATATGTGTTCGTCGGTTTATACGCCCACCACTTACATTACACTCCGGTGCATATGCAACATTAGTAGCATGTTTAGGAAGTATCGAGATGACCCGACGCTTAGCCATATGGTTGCAAAGATGGAGACCAAGTACTTGAAGTACTGGTCCACCGTTCCATCTCTTTATTGCCTCGCTGCATGCATGGACCCTAGGGTTAAGTTGGAAGGGGTAGAAAACACCTTGACTTTCATTTCCTCGTGCATGAACCTGGAAGAGCCACCTGAAGGGTTCATTCACGAGAAGTTGACTGACATGTTCACATACTGTGATACTAGGTATGGTGGTGGTAGTAGTGAGACTGTGATTACGGGCATTGATACCTTATTTGGAGATGACGATTTTTCCATTCAGCTAGTGAGGGGGAAATGTAGGGGTGGACCATCACATAGGAGCGAGCTGTCTCGGTACTTAGATACCGATTACTATTCAATCCTATCACATTCTGATGCTAAGAGTCCACTTTTTCCTTGCAAAAAAAGGATGGCACGGGATCTACTGACTCCTCCGGTGTCGAGCGTAGCATCACAGTCTACTTTTTCTATTGCAGTGAACTTGATTTCAGATAGGAGACCGAAATTACGTCCAGATATGGTTGAGGCCTTGGATTTTTTGAAGGATTGGGAGGAATCGAGGTTTAGCATCCTTGATCGTGCTAGAGCTAGGACTGGGACAGGCACTTCAGTCGCATCCACATCCACTACGATGGCGGAGGAGTTGATTGCCGATGATGATGATCAATATGATACTGAACTTGATGTTGTGGCTGATGATTCTCATGATATGCCGATTGACGATTTATGATGATCTGCAGTTTTTTGTTTTTGATATTTTTTTTATTGATTATTTTTGTACGCTTTGTTTTTATGCTGTGTTGAAACTGATACTTGTTTTGTTCGGACCTTAGGTTTCAAATGGATGATTGGTAATTTTTTATTTGTGTTGTTTAATTTTTTTTTAATTTTTATTTTTACTAACATAATGTATTGATTCATTTTTTTTACGATTTAAAATTTTATTTTAAAAATTAATAACTTTAGTATATAATTAATAAATATAATAAAAGTTAAACTAATTATAATTTGAAAAAAAAAATTTCTAAACATTGTTTTTTTATTTAATTTTTATTTTTAACATTTTTAAAAATATTTATATTTAATTTTAATACTGTACACTTAAGAATTACAATATATAAATTTTTTTTTCAAAAAAAAAATTTTCTGCCTCTAGTTCTAGAGTCTCGGGTCTGCCTCTACCCTGGCCTATATGGCTAGGCCGGGCCCGAGCGGGCCCGGCACGGCACGGTACAGTAACCATGCAATGCCCAGCCCGGCACGGCAGCACGAACGTGCCCTAAAAAAAGGGCCGGGCCGGGCCGGTCCGTCCTGTTTGACACCTTTATCCACATAAGGGCTGCCCGCATAAAGAAATTTTGCTTCTTTGAGATATAATATGTATTCACGCCAACATCCCATAAATGATTTAACTCTACAATAAAAGGCTGTAAGAAAACATCCAGCCTGTCACATTTGGACTTTCTGCTACAAAATCTTGATGTATATAATTAAATGCTTCCAATTAGGTGAATCTGATGGATGACGTATTACCCCTTCTTCAACCTCATGCTCGGAATGCCACATCATATCATTTGCTGTAGCATTTGATGCATATAGTCTCTGTAATTGAGGAATTAATAAAAAATAATACATCTTCTTAAAGACAACCTTCAATTTTTTCGTGTTTCTACGGTACGATGTGCCTTCCTAAATCGAGGATGGCCACAGAACTTACAACTAATTAAATCACTATCACCATCCCATTATAACATGCATCCATTTAAACAACAATCAATTTTTTCCACTTGTAGACCCATTCCTCGTAGTAACTTTTTAGTGTTGTAAAATTTGTTAGTGATCAATTTATTATCCGGAACAATCTCTTTCATCAATTCTGTCACCTTATCAAATAATTTCTCAAACATATGATTTTCTGACTTAATGCTCATTTGTCGACCCACAAGTGACAATTGCGAATGTGTTTTACTACCAGCCCACAACTCTTTATCTGCAGCATTAAGCATTTCTTAAAATTTCTTAGCTTCAGGAATAGGTAGTTCATCCATGTAATTCATATTGAAGTTAGGACCAGCAGCTTCCATGATCATTCTATGGTATGTGTTTGATAATTCTTCACCACAAACTAATGATTCAATAACCTCATTTTAGTTAATATTCAGAGCATTTGTACTTTCCCCGTGATAAATCCAAACAAAATAATTTGGCACAAAGCCATATTTTGCCAAATGATATATTATAGTGTTTGCATCACAAAAAAGAATATTCTGACACTTTCGATGATTACATGGATACTTAATTTTTTTTCCATCCTTCAACCTCGATTGACTACATGCAAAATTGATGAAAGTTTCAAGCCTAGTCAAAAAATCTTTATTCGAAAATCCATTAAAAACCCTTTTGTATATCCACTGACGATCTGAGCTCATTTTGCCTTGTTTTATTTACATAAAATAATGCTTAATCATTAATATAAATAAAAAATTATATTACTTCAAAATATACAAAGAATAAAATAAAATTACTTACAGATGAATATTTAAAATTTAAATATCATGAATATAGACCCAAGCCGTTTTCAAAATCTATATTAATAGATAACGTAATTTTTAGCACGATAAAGATTAAAATATATCACAGTTATACTAGATAAAGGGTGGAAAGTACAATAATGCACAAGAAATGAAAGCAAAAAAATACATTTAATGTTTGATGGAGGAGAGGGAGAGAGAGAGAGAGAGAGAGAGAGAGAGATAAGTGGGGAGAGAGATGGGTAGAGAAATCGAGAGATGGGGGGAGAGAGAGAGGGAGATAAAAGGAGGGAGAGAGAGTGGGAGAGAAAAGGTGAAATGGAGAGGGGGGAGAGAGGGAAAGAGAGAGTGGTAGAGAGAGAGGGAGAGAGAGGGGGTGGAGAGAGAGATCAAGCAAGAAAGAATAGCCAAAAAAATAACACGAGAGAGTGTGACACATAAAGAAAAAGAGGATGAGAAAGACAGAAAGAATTATAGAGGGAGAGAGAGACACATAAAGAGTGGTGTTAGAATGAAGAATTATATAAAAGAAATATAAGTTCTTCAGTACAAACCTATCAAATATTACATTTTTTTATACATAAGTTCATATATTAGTCTGAGGCCCAAGGGCTGGGATTAGTAAGAGTACGACCCTTATTTGTATTATACCATATATGAGCCTGATCAACAGACACTCTCATGCTATGTGCTTACATAATATTGATATTATATGTTTAGCCAATTTATTTCAAGTTGGTGCAACAAAATAGTTTTATCCCATATATAATTATATGTTAGGATACATATAGTAAATGTAGTTATAAATAGTTACATTTAGTTTAACATATAATTATATATAGATATATGCATACAAGTAGTTATAAGTAAATATAAATAAATGTATACAAAGTTATAAACAATTATATAGATTTACTTATATGTATACATATATGTTTACATAATTAAAAATAAAGTTATATTTATTTAAATAGAGTTTTTATAGTTATACAAATATATATATAGTCATACACATTTAGTTAAACATTATGTTGTATGTTTTTATACCTATAATTATAAATATAGTTACATGTGATTATACGTATAGTTACATGTATAGTTAAACTTATATTTATAAATGTATGTATATATATTTTTTCATATAATTTCATATATTTATACATATAGTTATATATAGGTATGGAAATGCTAAAATGCATTTTTTATACTAATATATAAAAATGTATATTAAATACATGTTGTTAATTATATATTTAAATATAGTTATGTATAATGTTTTTATACTTATACATATAGTTTGATAGGATTATTTATATTTATATGTTATTATACTTATAGTATATATAGATATTAATATTTTTATATATTTAAACATATAGTTATATATAACTATATTCATACAAATAGTCATATACAAATATATAAAGTCATGAATAAATATATAGATTTACATATATGTATACATAGTTATAAATATAGTTATATTTAATGTTTTAGAGTGTTATATAATTATACAAATATTTATATATAGTTATACAAATATTTATACATAGTTATACACATATAGTTAAATATTATATTGTTTGTTATTATACATGTAATTATAAATATAGTTAAATGTGGGTATACTTATAGTTACAGAAATACTTATAATTCTAAACTTTTAAAATAATCAAATCCTACTTGCGTTATAATGATAAAGATTTTTGAATCCAAGATTTCTAAAAAGTTTCTAGTTAGATGGTTGGTCGCATCATTAAATAGGTGTAAGCCCTTGGATTTAACCTATCATTTTTCTTTGAATAAGTATATTTTGGTAAACTCTATGAAAATCAAAAATTGATTTTTGATTTCTGAAACTATTATTTTAGATTTAAATATTTTAAAAACTTATGTGAGATAAACAAAGCTGATGCATTTCGGTGCAACAAAAGTGGATAAAAGTTATAATATTATATGAAAAAATGTTAATGGGGACCAACATGAAAATAATTATATTGTTTTACAATTTTTAATTTTAATATAACATTTGGGGATCCAAATCCAAAATATTTATGATTTGGGTCTTCCAAATTTTTATACTGATAATTACCTTCCTTTTTTCATACGGAATGCATATACTCAAGTATGCATATGAGTTTATGTAGAAACTCATTATTTCGTAAACAAAAACATATGCATATGGAGTTCATAAATACTCTGTATGCATAAACATATGCATTAATTCATTTTTGCATACTGAGTAAGTTGAAAAAAAGTTTATGCATAATGTTTTTTTAATTATATTGGGATAATAGTGAGTATTCGAATATAGGTACTAAAATATAACCCAAATCATAGATATTTTTTTTTGGATTCCATAACATAATTACCCATATATATATATATACATATATATAGATTAAGGATAAAAATATTAACTATTTATTATTATTATTAGTGTTATGGAGGAATTCCTTTTTTTTGCAAAGTTGGATAAAAGTTAGTGCTATTTTTGGATGCAACAAAGACTAAAGAATAGTACTTTCATTATCAAGAAAATTATATTTAATAAAATTTTAAAATTGAACTAATTTAAAAAAATACTTCTCAGAGTAATATTCCTACCTTTTAGTGGTATCAATGCATAATATTAAATTGGTTTTGTTATTTTATTTTGTAATTTAAGAGATGCAAGCCTAATATTTTTTTTTATTTGGATATTAGAATGACTAGTATTTCTTGTAATGCATGTAATTGCTACTTAAGAGCTATAAGGCTACTCTAATTTTTTCATCATCTTAAACTTTTTCTCCTTCACTTACCACTTCTTCTTCATCTTTTTCTACTTCTTATTGTACTGCTACTACCACAAATGAGTATCTACATTCAAATGAGAATGCTCATTTATAGATGAGATAATATTTCTCTATGCTTTATCTTTAACATGGTCTATAGTATATGCCATTATACTTTCTCATTAATCAAAGATAAAAATATAAATTTTAGTTCAATTGAGAAAGCTTACTAATAGATGAGTATCTAATTGCAAATAGAGTATAAAGGGTAAATTAATTACCAATTGTGCAAGATTAATAATAGATGAGTATCAACTTGCAACATATATTAATCAATTTGTTAGAGCATATGTTTGAGTGGTTGATTTGCAATTGTTGACAACTTCCTTGATTTGATATAGCATAGTGATATATGTATCTCACACATCAACCATGATACAACATCAATATACATTTTTTTAGTTGGTAAATTTTCTTGAGTTTGGTAATATATGTTCTACAAATCATCTCCATTGGAGAAACTAAGGTCTTGAAAGACTAACTATGGTCTCCTTTATTAATAATATTTTTTTCTATGACATGATTAATCAATCAAAAAGTTTGGTTACCTAACAACAACAAATCATTAGAGAAAGCAAAGACATGAATATTCAATTGATATGCCTTCCAATCTCAAAAGATTATCAAAATATAACCATCAATGGGGTTTAAACCAATTTGAAAATATTATAGCTCAAATATAAAACTAGTTAATTAAATATAATAATTTTGAATTAAATCACAAAATTATTTTTCATTTCCCAAACTATACTTAATAGAGTTGAATTAATAAATAGAATATATATATATATATATATTCATATTATTTTTATTACACACACGCGTGCACATACACACTACAAAAATTATGAATAGATTAACCAAAATGGCTTTTCTAGATTTTTCAAAAAAGATGTTAAATGCATAGCACATAGTAATTTTAATAATGCAAAAATTATTAAACATATATACACACTACCATAAAATAAACGAACACAACAAAAAACATACACTATCAAAAAATACAGTGCTAAAAAACTTACCATAAATAACATAGACTATGATCATACACACACTCTCATTTTATCATTCATATAATAGCAAAATATAGATTTAAACTATTTGTTTTTGAATAATTATTCTAAAAAATTTATTTTTTAGAATAATAAATTAAGAACATATGTATTTTTTTTCATGCTCCACACTCAAGAAAACACTTGAACAAAAACATTAGCAATGGGCCATGAATAATTGAAGTTTTAAATAGAAATATTTATAACCATAACAACAAAAAGATACCAGCAAACTTTAGCATCAAAATCACCCAAACCATGATAAAGAAGTTCACCAACTTAATACCAACATGCCCAAACAATGCATAACAATTTTTTCATTTCACATCTATTGTAATAAAAAAATTATAGATATAATTTTGTATAAATAGTTTATTTATACTTTTTTATAGTCATATATATATAGTTATGTTTAAACACACTTATTTAAAGCAAACTTATATTTATGTATACTATTTTTGTATACAGTATGTAGTTATTTATATTGGAAATTTTTTTAATTCAGCATACCTACTATGCACCATCAAAATCCACACAATGACAATGCATTATATCACAAATGGATGAAGTATGTATATGATTAAGTATATATACACAATCCAAAAACACCACGGTGAATAAAAGAGAAGAATTTCGTAAACATTAAAAACTTAAGCTTAATCAAGTTAATCAATGAAGAATAAATGTATAAAACGTACTCCAAATCAAAAAAGAATTGAAACTTGAACATTGAAATCAAAAATATGTTTAAGCATCGGTGTCGAGGGATGGATGGCCTTCTAAGGAGGTTCGCATCACTTAAGCATCAGTGTCGAAGAAGATAATCGGCGTCGAACAAGATAATTGGCGTCGAAGAAGATAATCAAATTTTTTATATTTTTAATTGTTATAATATTAAATAAATACTATATATATATATATAATCAAAAAGACTAATTAATTGTATTCACTATCAAAAATTTTTCGAACAAAATTAATGTGCATGTTGGAATGTACAAATGAAAAATAAACACCTTAAAATTTTTTATTATAATATTAATATGAACAATAAATATATAAACAATAAAAAAATTATGATTAGCCTTCTAAAAAAATCAAATATATACAAAATTAACAAACTCCATATAATAAGACATAAATGAAAAGATGACTTGCCTTCTAGTCACTCGCCTAAGAATTATAAAATACTATTAATGTTAAAAAATATATAAAAATTTAATTTTTATCGTTTAAAATTATTAAGTCATATTTATTATTTTAATAAAAAATTAATGTTAAAAGCTAATAGTCAAAATATTACTCAATTATTTAATCCGTAAATATTTTTTTAAGAGCAAACATCTATGTATTTATTTATAAATATTAATTTATTTTATTTTAACTTTATTAAAAAAATTATATTTATTTTATATTTCAAGATTTCAAATAATGTATTATTTATTTATTTAAAAGGTTTCTATAATAATAAATTTTTTTTACATAAAATAATATTTATTTTTACAAGTTTATTAGTCAATTCAGATAATTTATAAAATATTTTTTATTTTATTATACAATGAATTAATTTATATGTATATTAATAGAACTTTTAATATATGTTAATTTAATTTTTAAAATAAAGAAAACAATTATTATACTTATTAAATTTAATATTTAATGTTACTTTAATACAAATTTTTAAGTTTCTTATTTTAAAATTTTAGAAAATTTTTTTGTATAATTTTATAAAAAATTAATACATCATAAAAATAGTTAATAAAATTATTTATTTATAATATAATTTTTTTATGATTTTACAAAAAGAATGTATATTTCAAGGATTGCTCATCTATAGACCATAAACATAAATTTAATAAACAAAATTAAATACAATTTTAAAATTAATAAAAAATAATAAAAATTAGATAAATATATATTGGTTAGAAAAATTCCATTGCTAAATCTGTATCTAAATTATGGATTTTATAAGGTATAGAAAATTCATCACTATATTACATATTTTACTAGCTTGAGAAAATTTGTCGCAAAATCATAGATTTTATTAGCATGAGAAATTCCATCAGTAAATTTGTCGCTAAATCCATCGTTAAATCATGGATTCTATTAGCAAGGAAAATTCCGTTGCTAAATCCATCACTAAATCATAGATTCAATTAGCAAGGGAAATTTTGTCGCTAAATCGTGGATTTTATTAGCAAGGTAAATTTTGTTGCTAAATTCGTTGCTAAATTATCGATTTTATTAGCAAGCAAAATTTAGTCGCTAAATAATAGATTTTATAAGCATAAAAAATTCCATCGCTAAATCCGTTGCTAAATGATAAATATTATTAGCGAAGGAAAACCTCTCGCTAAATCCATCGCTAAATAATAGCTTGTATTAGCGAGGGAAAATCCCTTGCTAAATCCGCCACTAAATAATGACTTGTATTAGCGAGGGAAAATCACTCGCTAAATCCGTTGCTAAATAATGTCTAGTATTAGCGAGGGATATTCCGTTGCTAATACGTCTATAAATTCCCTATTTTTCTTGAGCAGAATTTACGAAAATTTTCTATCACTAATCCATTGCTAATTCTGTCGCAAAACCCCTGCTTTTCTTGGATGGATTTTACAAAAATCTTCCGTCGCTAATCCATCGCTAAATCTCCTTTTTTTTGGAATTTACAAAAATTTTTTGTCTCTAATGCATTGCTATTTTTTTTTCTAAAAACATTAATCCCTTGCTATTCCATAGCTAATCCATTGCAATTTTGCTAGGGATTTATCCCTACCAAAAATTACCTAGGTAAAACGAATTTTTTTTGTAGTGATTCTATCTTTTTGTCTATCTACCTATTTATATATCTCTTTATCTATCTATCTATTTATGTATCAGTATGTTTATATATTTATTATCTTTTATCAATCTATCTTTCAAACTATCTATATATCTATCTATCTGTCTATATATCAGTCTATCTATCTATCTAATAGTATATTTATCTCTATATCTATATATCTAACAATCTATCTGTCTATCTATTTGTTTATATGACTATATATTTGAATGTTTATAAGTCAATTTGTCTATCTATCTATATGTCTATTTGTATGTCTATCAGTCTATCAATCTATCTACATATGTGTATGTCAGTCTATTTGTCTAACTATCTATCAGTATATCTATCTGTCTATCTATCTATCTGTCTATCTATCTATCTATCTCTCTATATATCACTTTGTATATTTGACTATCTTTTTGTATGTATATATGTCTATCTATCTGTTTATCTATCTATATTTTTATCTATATATATAAATGTCTATCTATCTATTTGTCTATCTATTTGTCTATCTATATGTATATCTATTTCTTATATATATGTCTATCTATGTATGTATGTATCTATCTATCTATCCCTCTATTTGTCTATCTATCTATTTGTTTATGTATCCATCCATCTATATGTCTATGTATCTGTATATCTATATGTTTATCAATCTATCTATCTATCTATCTATTGATTTATCTATCTATCTATCTATCTATTTGTATATCTATTTGTCTATCTATTTATATATCTGTCTATCTATTTATCTATGTATATAAATATTTGTATATCTAGCTTTTGTCTATATACCTATCAATCTGTCTGTCTATCTTACTATCCATATGTCTTTCTTTAGATTTGTCTATCTATCTATATGTCTATATGTTTTTTTAATTGTCTATATATCTTTCTTTCTATCTGTATGTCTATCTATTTGTCTTTTTGTTTGTTTATCTATCTATCTATATGTCTATGTATATGTTTGTTTATCTATTGGTTTATTCATCTATTTATCTTTCTGTTTATGTGTCTCTCTATTTGTCTATCTATATGTTTGTCTTTATCTTGTCTATCTATCTGTCTATTTATCAATCAATCTATCTATCTATCTATCAATATATCTTTCTATTTATATATCTAATTATCTATTTATCAATTGGTCTATTTTTCTGTCTATCTATCTATCTATCAGTTTATTTTTCTATCTATCTTTTTATGTATCTTTATGTCTATCTATCTATCTATCAATTAAATACCTACCTACATAGCTATCTATCTATCTAATTAAATGACTATCTATATGTATATATTTCTGTATATAAATATGTCTAACAATCTATCTACCAATTTGTCTATCAATCTGTGTATCAATTTGTCTATTAAATTAGCAATAAATCTATCTCTCAATCTATCTTTCAATCTAATTATCAATCTGACTATCTATTTGCCTATCTAATTTTTAATCTATATATTTATTTGCCTATCGATTTGGCAACTATGTTTCTATATATACATATATATATATATATTATCTAGATATCTACATTTCTTTCTTTCTAACAATCTTTATCTATCTATCTATCTATATATCTATCTATCTGTCTATCTATCTATCTATATATCTATCTATCTGTCTATCTATTTGTCTATCTTTCAGTCTATCTATTAGTATATTTATTTGTCTATCTTTCTATATATCTATATTTCTATCTATATGACTATATATATGTCTATCAATTATATTATCTATCTATTTATTTTTCAATATATCTCTCAATCTATCTATCTATCTATTGGTCTTTCAATCAGTCTTACATTCTGCCTGTCAATCTATCTATCAATATGTCTATCAAGCTATCAATCAATCTGTCTATTAATCTATCTATAAATCTGTCTTTTATCATGTCTATTAATCTATCTATTTATATGTCTATGATTATGGCTATCTATCTATCTATCTACCTACCTATCTATCTATCTATCTGTATGTCTATCTATCTGTCTGTCTGTCTATCTGTTTATTTGTCTACCTGATTATCTATTTGTCTATCAATCAATCAGTCTACCTATTATATACCTAGCTATTTATCTATCTGTCTATATTTTCATATTACTATGTGTCTATTTGTCTATCTGACTATCTATCTGTCAATCAATCTATCTATCTATCAAAATATATACCGATCTATTTATCTATCTATCTATATTTCCATATTACTATCTATCTATTTATCTATTGATCTATATGATCTATCTAAATGTTTATCTATGTGTCAATCTATCTAACTATCTATCTGTCAATCTAACTTTCAAAATATCTTTCTATGTATATGTTTATCTATATGTTTATCTATCTATCTATCTATTTTTCTATCTTTTTATCTTTCTATCTTTTTGCCTATCTATTTTTCAATCCATTTATCTATCAATATATTTATTTTCTATCTATCTGTTTATCTATCTATTCATCTTAATGTTTATCTATCTTTCTATCTAATTATTTATAAATATATCAATCAATCTATCTTTCAATATATTTACTAAACTATATATTAATTTGTGTATCAATCTAGCTATCAAACTATATATCAATCTGTCAATCAATCTAACTTTCAAAAAAATTATCAATCTGACTATCTATCTGTCTATTTATCTATTAATCTTTCTATATATTTATCTATATATTTGTATATTAATCTGTTTGTCTATCTATCTATCTATTTCTCTATCTATTTATCTATCTATGAATCTATCGATAAGGCTATCTATTTATCTTTCTATCCATATGTCTATCTTTTTATTTATCTTTATATCTATATATCTATTTATCTATTAGTATATCTTTCTGTCTATTTATATGTCTATATATCAGAATATTTTTTTATCAATCTATATCTCTATCTATCTGTCAAAATATATCTATCAATTTATTTGTCAACATATCTATCTAATAATCTATCTATATATCTGTCTATCTATCTGTCTATCTTTATTTGTATCAATTTATCTATGTATTTATCTGTCTATCGATCATTTAATCTATCTTTCAATCTATCTATCATTTTCACTATCAATTTGTCTATCAATCTTTCTTTAAATATATATATATATCAATCAATCTTTAAATCTATCTATTATAATGTCTATTAATCTGTCTATCTATATGTCTATCATTCTTTCAATCTTTATATCTATATATCTATCTATCTCTCAATATATCTACATATCATTATATCTATCTATCTATTTATCTATCTATCTATCTCTCTATCTATTTATCAACTTATCTATATATCAATCTATCTATCTATCTATCTACCTATCAATTTATATCTCTATCTATATGTGTATATATCTATCTATCAATCTATCTATCTATCTATTTGTTTATATATCTATTGATATATCAAATTATCTATCCATATTTTTGTCTAACTATCTATTTATTTATATATCTATCTATATATCTATATATCTATCAATTTTTTTACCTGTCTCTATCTATCTATCTATCAATTTATCTTTCTATATATCTAAATGTCAATCAATCAAGTTATCTATCTATTTATCAATCTATCTCTCTATCTATTTATCAACTTATCTATATATCAATCAATCTATCTATCTATCTCCCTATCAATTTATATCTCTATCTATATGTGTATATATCTATCAATCAATCAATCAATCTATCTATTTGTTTATATATCTATTGATATATCAATTAATCTATCTATATTTTTGTCTAACTATCTATTTATTTATATATCTATCTATTTATTTATTTATCTATCTATATATCTATATATCTATCAATTTTTTTATCTGTCTCTATCTATCTATTTATATATATATCTATCTATGTGTCTATCTATCTGTCTAACTATATGTTTAACAATTTGTCTATTTATATATCTATCAATCTATTTGTTTATATATTTGTTTATCTAACTATCTATCTATATATCTGTCTATCTATCTTTCTGTATATCTAGCTATTTATCTATATATCTGTCTATCTATCTATATATCTCTCTTTCTATCTATATATCAATCAATCAATATGTCTGTCTATCTATCTATTTATTTTATCTTTGTATGTATGTATCTATCTTTCTATGTGTTTGTCTTCTCTATATATCTATCTATCATTATGTCTATCAAACAGTCTATAAATCTCTCTATCAATTTGTTGATCAATTTGTCAATAAATTTCTATATCATTCTATCTATAAATCTATCTATCTATTTGTCTGTCTATCTATCTATATATTTATCGATCTATCTATCTATTTATCTATCTATCTGTCTGTCTATCTATCTATGTTTATATCGACTTGTCTTTCTATCTTTCTAATAATTTATCTATCTATCTGTCTATATATCTGGCTATTTATCTCTCTATCTATATACTTTTCTAAATGTCTATTTATCTATCTATCTAATCTTTATATCTATCTATTTATCTATCTATCAATTAATCTATCTATCTATATATCAATAATATATCTATCTATCTTTATATCCTTATATTTATATGTTTAATAATCAATCAATATATCTATCTATTTATATATCTATCTATCTAGCTAGCTATCTATATAGCTCTCTACCTACATATCTATCTATCTATCTATTTGTCTTTCTAATTATTTATTTATATATCTCTCTATTTGTCTTTCTAAATATCAATCTGCCTCTCTATCAATCTATTAGTCTATCAGATTATCAGTCTATTAGTCTATCTATCAATCTTACTATCAATCAATCTATTGGTCTATTTGTATATCTATGTATCTATCTATAAGTTTATCTATATATTTGCCTATTTGTTTATCCTGCTATCTATCTATTTTATGTCAAAATGTTATATGTCAATCTATATATCTATGTAACTATCTAACTATTATATTTATCAATTAATTTATATATCTTCTTTCTATTTTTCTATCTCTCAAACTATCTAATTGTCTTTCTATTTATCGGATATTTGTCAATCTATATATATATATATCTATCTATCTATAACTCATTCTATGTGTTTACCTTTATATTTGTCAGTTTATCTAAATGTCTATCTAACAAATAGGAAATAAAGTTATTATCAACAATTGGTATTGGATGTTTAGGTTGTGCATTATGATGCACCAATGGGCGAAGTTACTATTGATGATAATAATGAATTTAATAAATAGTAAAAGGTTTGTAGACAATATAAGCATGTTAAAAGAGGTGTTCTCAATTCTCATACATAGTATTTTGCAAGAATTTGCTAGAAGAATTTATATTTTGTAGACAGTAATAACTGCATTTGAAGGAAAAGTGAAAATAAAAAAAATCTATATAACAAAATTTGGATTTTTGAAAATATAGATGGAGGATTTTATATACTAAAAAAATCTATATCAACCCCTTCTAAGGAAGATGATAGATTCTAAGAAGAAAGAAGAGCACATACTAGCACTTGAATTCATCTGAAATATGATATCTTACAAACTTACTTTCAATATAAAAAATGAAAAGAGAATAGTCAGGCTTACGATGGCTCTTGCTAGTATATACAAAAAACTAATTGATGCTAAAAAAGTGCACATGATGAGGTGGTTTTTTAATCTGAAGTTGACACAAAGCACATCAGTGACCAACAACTCAATAAAGTCAACACAATCTCAAACCAATTAAGTTTGTTTGGTATTGAAGTCAATGATGAAGTATGTGCATTGATACATTTCTGTTCACTATCAAAAATTATCATATTAGAATTATAGTTGCTCATTGTTCATCAAGAACTAATAAATTGAAATTTGATGATGTTCAAGATCTAATTCTCAGCAAGGATATTCAACAGAGATAGACAAGTGAAACATCAATCTCTTTAGAATTATATACAAAGTTAATTGAAAGAAATTCAACCAAGTGAAAATGTCAAAGCAAATCAAAAACAATATGTCTAAACCTAAGAATCATTCTAATTATAATAGCTCAAAGACCATTAAGTATTGAAAATATAGAGAGACAAGACACTACAAAAATCAATGCAAGTGTTAGTTATTTTATAGCATGGTAAAATGTATCACAAGTATATGAGTTTATCAAGTAATAAAGTTAACTCTATGAATCTGGATTATCATTTCATAGATAATGATTATTTGGATTAATTATCAAAGTTTCTTCATTATCTAAGCTTACAATAACTAAATAGTTTCTAGTGTTAACTCAAGTAAATAATTCTATGGTTAGCTTACAATAAGTAAATAGTATCAAGTCCATGTGTATACAATTTCTGAGTTAATGGCTATAGAGGTGATAAAATATGTGAGAGATACTCATCCATATAGGTGGAACTTTACTAAAGCATCAAAATGTCAACGACATCAATTCATGTGGGAAATAATGTATGCCAGATGAGCTAGATATCTTATATATTTTAATCCAGTATTAATTATATTGATAGTCAATGCTAGGGTATTTATAAGGGAGCCTATGTGGCATTTAATTAAACATAGTAATTAAAATATAGTCAAAAATATACATGTATTAAAATATCTTGTAAATTAGTATCAGTATACATAAAGCCTATTACATTTTTATTTTAACTAATTGATAACCGATCAATAAATATTTATAGATATTAATTTGACATTAACAAATATTAATGTGACTATACTTTAAATTTACAGATATTAAATACACTCTTATATTTTTATAAGAGTGTGTGGTCTTCCATATACATAAAGTCATGTATAAAATATAGCTTACGAATATTAATTTATTTATACTTATTGGGTAGGCAAGGCATTATGGAATAATAAATATTTTCATAATGCAAATTTACTAGATGTGTATTTCATAATGATGACTTACAAATTTCAAATATACATTATTAAAATCCTATCATAAAGTCAATATATCTTTATTTGTGTAAAATATGTATATAATGTTATATGTATAATACTAATTATATCTGAAATACATGACCTATATATTGAATGTATCATATATAAAATTATGATATATATATATTGTTATATTTATATATATTTACGTTTATGTAAACTATTTTTATAGTTATAAATATAATAAAATAGATTTATATATTTATGTGTTATATACATACTGCCCAACACAAAACACCCATTTTGTGTTATATACGATTAAATTTATATAAGCAATCCAATTATAATTAAATTAACAGAATATGTATTCAAAAAAAAAATTATAACTAAATTAATAAAATATGTATTAAAAAAAGTATAATTAAATTAAGTTTATATTAGCATACCTACTAGCCAACACAACAAAAATGTATTAGGTATGTATCACAATAAGTATTATTAAATTAATGTGTACGATTAAAGAAAAAAAATTTCAGAAAAAAAATTAACATGATCAATACGCGTTAACATAATCAATGAAGAATTATGGTAGAAAATGTACATCAAATCAATAACAAATTATCGCTTAAATTGAATATGTTTATGTTGCGTCGGTGTCGAAAGAAGATTGGAGAACTTAGTCTCGACAAAATAAACATTAAATAACAAATTATATATATTTTCAAAATATTTATATTTATAATTATAAAAATATTAAATAATAATATAATATATATATATATAATACAAAAAGACTCATTTAATTTCTGTACTATCAAAATTTTTTCAACTAAATTAATGTGCGTGTAGAAAGGTACAAATAAAAAATATACACCTTAAAATTTTTTATTATAATATTAATTAAACAATAAATACATAAACATTTTAAAAAAATATATGTTTAGCCTTATAAAAAAATATCAAATAGATATAAAATTAACAAACTTGATATAATAAGACATAGATGAAAAGATGATTTGTCTTCAATCCACTCTCCTAATAGTTATAAAATACTCTTAATGTTAAAAAATATATAAAAATTTATACTTTAGGGTTATACATTTTTAAGATTTCATAATATTAATTTTTATGAATATAATATGTAATAATTTTAAAGTCATATAATTTCATATTATTTGATATCAGTTATAATTTTTTTAAATTCAAAAAATTACTTAAAGTGATAAGATAATTAAAAAAAGTTATATTAATTATTTTAATAGAGACTGAATGTTAAAAGTTAATAGAAAAAATATTACTCAATTGTTTAATTCTTATAAATTTTAGTAGGGGCAAACATATATGTATTTATTTTTAAATATTAATTTATTTTTTTTTAAGTTTAAATAAAAAATTTATATTTTTATTATATTTCAAAAATTTTCAAATTTTGTATTAATTATATTTTTTAAAAGTTTCCTATAACTACAGTATATATGAACGTATATACTACAGTATTATAGATACATATCTATAATCACATAGCCTCAAATGACACAAAACTACAACAAATTAGTATTATCCCATTTATACTTCACAAAGGTGGAACAAAACTTTGTTATCAACATAAATAAGAAATATGAAGATTATTTAAATTTTGGATA
The DNA here is from genome assembly GCA_029783825.1 of Sapria himalayana. Taxonomy (NCBI): domain Eukaryota; kingdom Viridiplantae; phylum Streptophyta; class Magnoliopsida; order Malpighiales; family Rafflesiaceae; genus Sapria; species Sapria himalayana. The sequence goes on along the minus strand of JAREIK010008175.1, from coordinate 61,947 downwards.
TTATCTCTAAAAAATCGTAGAGAAAAACCTGGAAGACGAGCCACGAGCCAAGCTTGGGGCATCAAAGTTCACATCGTACCTCCCTTTAACCAGAACTCTCTATCAATCCCAAGGCTTATAAGGGGGTTGCTTTGCACAGCCATGACTGAGTTGACATGATACTGATCATTTGTAGCAGTAACCATGAACAAATAAATAGGAATCGTGAACATAGAAAAAATGAGCACTCCACATGCTAATGTGCAACACAAAATGATGAATAAATTATTAGAATAATAATTTTGAATAACTATAATCTAAGCGATCCTTGTCTTACATATTTAAAAGAATGACATAACAAAATTTTATACATCATATTCATCAATGTATCTACCGATAGTGCATAAAGTATAATCTATCTGTGCATTGACATTGCTTTCTCATCCTCAGCTCCTCTGATCACCATCTTTTAGCTGTTACAAAGCTGTCTGAGTCACAGTGCATCATACCTAATAAAAAAAATCCTCGCTTATAGAAACTTATTATGGAGAACAATGAGGCACCATATTAGTATGAAATTTAAAATAAGTGAATAAAATAAAAAAAACAAATAAAAAAAGTTATATTTTGGTATATATATTATACTCTAGTATATATATTCATATATACTGTAGTGTATATTATCATATATTACTACATTATTATATGTACAAATACTATAGTAATATATGTGTGTATATATGTATGTATATATAGCATTTGCTGCTACTGTTGCTACCGCTACTACAGCTGCTACTACTGTTCCTGCTGCTGCTGCTACCGTTGCCCGTACTACTGCTGCCATTGCTGCCGTTGTTGGTTCTACTATCTCTGTTGTAGCTGCCACTACTGCTACTCCTACCGGCACCACTATTGTTGCTTCTGCTATTGCTGTTGATGCTGCTACAGCTGCCGCTGTTGCTATTACTATCATAGCATCTTCTGCCGCTGCCACTACAACTATTGGGGATAGCTACCACTGATAAAAAAAATGGGAATGGCAATGATGCTAGACTGATAAACTTTCCTACCAACCCGTCGTTTTGAGATTGAGCAAGTTTTTGACGTGGCGGCGTGCTACTTCTCACTAAACAAGATCCGATATTCTTCTTGGCACTCGCGGCCTATAAAAATCAGGTAATGATACATTTTTCCTTCCCATTGAATATAGTTTTGTGAGATGTAATAAACTTACACGAGACTACATGAGCATCATTATCATAATTCTAAGACATAGTACAATTATAACCAATCATTGTAGTTCCTACAGCAAAAAATTTATTTCCTCATACATACGCTTAGTACCATGTGATAATTACATATCTACACAATTACTAAAAGATTTAAGACCAACCTATGGCTGCCTGGCTAGCCTAGATAAAAAATATCTTTATGCCACAGTTTGGGAAAGGTCTAATATTCATGACTTTTATGACCTGCATTGGTAAGTAATGCATGATGATGACCAGACAAGCCCGAGCAATTATATATTCAAATGTGTGTGTGTGTGTGAATGGGCGTGTATGTATGAAAATATATACATGTCTACAAATAAATATATGCACCTACTTATGTACATACCCCTTATATACCTACATATATATTTAGTATATACTTATGTATATACCAAGTATATTTATTCTTATATACTCGGTATTTGTACATATATAGTGCATGTCATGCACCACATGACTGAAAATAAAGATCAGCACACCACAAGAGATAGCACATGAGGCCAAGTATTTCACTGCCAGGACATCCAACTCTTCATGGTAAGTAGAAACCTAGTATCACAAATTGCACATGCTTCACACTTTACGAAAACTAATTGACAAATAGAAAATAAAAAAAGTCGCCCAGTGAAAATTAGAACAGTACATGCCCAGAAAAATAGAATTTTTATCTTCCAAAACAAAACAAAAAAACAACACGTGCCAAAACAAAATAAAACAATCTCCAATGACCTTATTGATAATTCAATAACACATGCTTTCTATCTTATAAATCTAACATGCTCTCGAAGATAAATTTTCATCATGTATTTCTTCTTCTGTGTGGCTTTGTACTTGATCTCTTTTGTAGGGTTGGTTGCATTAGGAATGAGGCACCCAAACACATGTATTTATATTATTGAACATGATATGTAAGCGGGGGAAATAAAAGTGATAATGCCGCCACCACCACCATCATTTAAGCTAACATGTTGGAGACTGCCCCAAGACACCTTATGTTTTTTTAAAGAACAAAAGTAACAGTGTTTGGAGCATGCCATCAATATAAGCACTACACTACATAGACTATATACAAGTGAACAAAAATACATAAATTAAAATTGTGCAATAAATATAATAAATATTATATATATTCATCACCTGAAACTTCATAGAAAAAAGAAATTAAGATAGTCCAGATAGTTCTTAATAAAATATTTGCGAACAATTGTGATGAGAATGGCTATTGCCTGGCCTGGCACGTGGCAAACCTAGAATAGCCTGGGTCTAAACCAGGAAAGCCAGGCATGCCCTCGTCAGGGCCTGTCCATGGCACCTAGTCCACCTCACAATGGCCCAGGCTCTAGACCCTGGACTCCTATTGGCCATGTCCCCTAGACAGTGTGTGCAGGCTGCAAGTGCTGAGCATTATGGCAGCATTATTTCAATATATCATACATAACAACGATGTGTTAATTGTTTTGTGTATCTACATATACACATAATAAAATTATTGTGTATTACAATATACAAAAAATATATATAATGTATATAGAATGTACATACAATGTGTGTATACACTCATATTGAATATATACATATACACTTTGTATATAGATAGAAATTATTGTGTAGATACATGTATACATAATGTAAATACAAAATATATACAAACATACCTAGTATATAAAAAATTTAAAATTATGAATTAAAAAAAATATTTAAAAAATTATTTAATTTAAAATTATAATTAAAACTTATTAAAATAAAATATGGTAACATAATCTTTCAAAATAAAACTAAAACATAAAAATTTTACAAATCATTAAGTCATAAAATGATGAACATTATAACATCTTTTTTCAATCTAACTGTTATGATCTGTACAACTTTAAATTGTATTATATACATGATGATATGTATTTTGTTGTAGTGTATGCATTTAATTTTGAAGGCTCATCTATGAATTATCTTAATCTTTTTATCATAACAGATTTTGAATCATATTGATTGTAATTTGATTTTCCTATCTAAAAAATATTCACAATCATAAATACGATAGATTATATAATTGTATATATGTATATATACATATATACAGGTATATATGTACAAGTATTTATATGTAAATATATACTTAGTAAATGTACATATACACTACAGTGTATATGTACATATAGATGTGTATACATATACACTGTAGTATATATGTACATGTATGTACATTTACACTATAGTGAATATCTGTACAAGTATGTACATATATACTAGTAAATACTTATACATATATACCAGTATATATGTATATGTACATATAATATATGTAAATATACACTACAGAAAGCATGTACATATATACTCAATCTAGTTCCACGTGTAAAATTACTTGGCTACTCAATGGATGTTTTCATGTAGATTTCAAGTGAATAAGCAAAGCACAAACTAGATGATAAGTAATATTAAATAGATGATAAGTAATATTAAATAGATTATATACTTGTATATATGTATATGTACATATATACATGTATATATGTACAAGTATTTATATGTAAATATATACTCAGTAAATGTACATATACACTACAGTGTATATGTACATATAGATGTGTATACATATACACTGTAGTATATATGTACATGTATGTACATTTACACTACAGTGAATATCTGTACAAGTATGTACATATATACTAGTAAATACTTATACATATATACCAGTATATATGTATATGTGCATATAATATATGTAAATATACACTACAGCAAACATGTACATATATACTCAATATAGTTCCACGTGTAAAATTACTTGGCTACTCAATGGATGTTTTCATGTAGATTTCAAGTGAATAAGCAAAGCAAAAACTAGATGATAAGTAATATTAAATAGAAATGCATAATAGTCTAGAGAAGTTCATAAATCAGCCATGAAAGAGACATAAAAGTGAACCTAATATGATTACAAGTTTCAAATTTTATAAACATTTTTTCCCCGTTCATTAGTTTAAATAAGGAAAAAATAAAGCAGTATATGATGGCTATCATGAAAATCATACTTGATTTTTGAGATAGGTTTGCTTTGATCCATAGCTCCAATACTTCATTTTGAGTAGCAGCAAACTCATGTTATTTGTATGATTTCGTTACCAACGCATGTAGCTTTCCTTGAGTGTACCCAATGAACTGAAGATGTAAATTGTTAAACAAATTGGAGCTTCTATTACTCTCATTATTCTAAGAACATTGTGATAGGATTACAAGTTTGAAATTTTATGAATATTTTATCAACATTCATTAGTTTTATAAGAAAAAAGAAAGTAGTGTATGATAGCTATCATCCAAATCATACCTTATTTATGAGGTTGTTTTGTATAGATCCATAGCTCCAAGTAATTATAAGTAGGTATACATAAGAGTATACAAAGTTATAAACAAATATATATTTGAGAAATGTATAGATATTTACAAATATAGGTATATATAATTATATAGAGTGTTATATAGTTATATAAATATTTATATATATTTATACACAGAGTTAAACATAATTTTGTATGCTGTTATACTTGTAATTATAAATATAGTTACATGTGGTTATACATATAGTTATGCGTATAGTTATACTTATATTTATACTTTTAGGTATATATATTTTTACTTATAATTTTATATAATTATACATATAGCTATGTATAGGTATAGATATAATAAAATACATTTTTATATACTAACATATACAAATGTATATTAAATATAAGTTGTAAATTATATATTTAAATTAAGTTATGCATAAAGCTTTTATAGTTATACATATAATAAGAAATAATTATTTATAGTTATATGTTATTATACATATAGTATATATAGCTATAAATATTTTTATATAGTTATACATAAATATATAAAGTTAAATAAATATATAAATTTACATATATGTATACATAGTTACAAAATATTGTTGTATTTAATTATATAGTGTTATATATTTATACAAATATTTATATATAGTTATACAAATATTTGTATATAGTTATACACATTTAGTTAAAAATAATGTTGTATGTTGTTACACATGTACTTATACATATAGTTATATGTGGTTATACATATAGTTACACATATAGTTATACTTATATTGATACATGTAGTTATATATATTTTTTCATATAATTTTATATATGTATACATATAGTTATCTATATGTATATATATGGTAAATATATATTTTTTTTACTAATATATAAAAATGTATTTTAAATATATGTTGTTAATTATATTTTTTAATTCTAGTTATGTATAATTTTTTATAGTTATACATATAGTCAAAGACAATTATTTATAGTTATATATTCTTATACCTTTGGGATCCAAGGCAAAAAGACACAAAACAGAAAACAAACAAGCTCGACTTACAATAGATCAGTGCAAAGTGAATGAGGTCTTGTATTTCAGGCATGTATTATATAAATATAAGTATAATTTGAATTTCCCTAGAACTAGATGATGTCATCCACATAACGGAGAAAACTCAGACAAAGTAGGAAAAGATTAGATCCACATTCAGATATGTCTACAAAGTTTGTCTGATCCTGCTAAAATTATTTATGACTTGCTTGCAATGTAAGTGGAAAGCCAATCAAGACCCTCGTAGAGGCCATCTCCAGATGTAGCACATGTGCTCTAAATGTACCAATTGCATTGGCGAAGAGAGTGAAGTCCTAGCTTATCAGTAATTCTATTGCATTCATAGCATTGAGAAGATCTTACTTATTGGCAAACACCAGCAAAACTACATCTCGAAACTTTTCCTCATTTAACAACCTATGCAACTTATCTCTAGCTTCAATAACACAATTTCTATCATTGTTGTCCACCACGAATATGAGAAATTTGGTATTTTGTAAGTAATCCCTACAGAAAGGGTGAATCTTGTCTTGACCACCAACATCCCACACAGTGAAATTGATGTTTTTTTATTCAATAGTTTCTATATTGAAGACAATAGTAGAAATTGTGGTGACACTTTCACCAAGATTCAACTTATATAGAATGGTTGTCTTACCCCCAGCATCAAGACCTAGCATCAAAATCCACATCTCCTCGTTGGCAAATAGCCTACTAAATAGCTTTGTGAATAGCAACCCCATTTCTTTCACTAAATATATACATAAATATTTATACAAGTAGTTAAAAGTTATTATACATTAATATATACAAAGTTATAAAAAAATATATAGATTTAATTATTTGAATACAAACATGTATGCATAGATACAAATATAGTTATATATATTTATATAGAGTATTACAAGGTTATACAAATATTTATATATAGTAATACATATATAGTTATAAATAAGTATGTAGTTAAAGATATAGTTATATATAACATTTTTATAGCTATACATTTAGTAAAATACAATTATATATAGTTATATATTATAATACATATGATATATTTTCTTAAAAATGTAGTTATATTGAATTACACATATAGTTATATAATATTATAAAATTAAAAAATTAGTTATATATAATTATTAATATAGTTATTAATATAGTTATTAATATAGTTATAAAAATAGTTTACATAGTTACAAATATAGTTAAATATAATTATGAATAGTTTTATATAGTTATACAAATATTTATAAATAGTTATCATATACTATGATAACAACACACTCTCAAATGCCCAATTGAATTACACCACTATAGAGAAAGAACATGTATCAACGATCTTTTCTTTTGGCAAGTTAATATTATATTTAGTGGGAATTAAAGTCATAGTATATACTAAATATTCTATAATCAAATATCTCATAGATAAAAAGATGTCAGGCCAAGATTGATTTGATAAATTTTACTATTACAATAGTTTGAACTAGATATATTAGATAAGAAATGGACATATAATCAAAATTAAAAAAAGCTTATAAAGACTAGAAAAAGAAGATAGAAGAGTTGATGAAGAAGATATTAGATAGATTTTTTTATTTGAACAAATTATAATATTGAATAAAGATGTAACTCCATGGTATGTAGTATTGAATGAACCTTATCATTGCAAGTAGTACTCTGATCAAATTTTGAGGCAAAGTGCTACAGATGGGAGATTAGTAGTATCTTGCAATAATGTCACTTTTTGCTCCAACTCTCATGAATTTGTGGAATATGTTAATATTTATGTACTCAAGTATTATTCTTCTCAAAATTAATGTTGATATTTACATATATATGCATTAATATATATATGCATATACACTGCCCTACACACACACATTTATACATCCATATACATTACTATACATTATATATCATCATGCACATTTTTGTACTTTTGTATATATTCACACATGTATCTACATTTTCAAAGTAGTGTGTATATACTTGTATGCATGCATATACTACTGTACACCCACACAAACACACACATATACCTATATACATAATGTATTTTTAAAGGTACACATGAAACTATTATATGTGTGTGTGTGTGTGTGTGTGTGCAAATGTATTTAAAATTTTTTTATTTTGAAAATTTAATTAAAATAAAATATTATATTTTGTACACAATGTATAAAATATTGTAAATTTTTATATTTAAAACCAATATTTGTGTGTGTGTATGTGTGTGTGCGTGTGCGCGTGTGTGTATGTGTGAAGCATATTAATGTGTAAAATGAAATTATGAATTAAATATATGAGCTTCTATTTTATTCAAATAGTTGTTTTTTAATATTTATATTAAAATAACTATCATTATACTAATATAAATAAATGAAGTTGGCATATTTGTAAATTATTTTATTTTTACAATCATGTTAAAATTGAAAATATAGTTCATAAAAAGATAATATTGTTTTTTTTCTATATAATTTTTTTATTAAAATATTAATGTATATGATAAAATTTTACCTGTTATTTATTGTTATTAATAAATTTTTAGAAACTTTAATATTCAAACAAATATAATGTAGTGCATATAAATAAATGTTTTAAATGTTTCGTAAAAAATCAATTATTTTTTTAATTATGTTCAAACAAAACAGATTACCATAGAAATATATGAGTAATTTTTTTTACAATTAATTATTTTTTTATTTTATTCAAAATATATAAATGACCATATAAATATATGAATTTTTTTTAAATAATATTTTTAAATTTTTTTTTTCAAATTGAATACATGACAATGTTTTTTTTTGTAATTAATAGATATATTTCAAACATTGTTTTTTTATAATAAATATAACATATTGCATATTATCAGGTGCAATTTTTATTTTGTAAATAAATTTTATTTTTAAAGTTTTATCGTTGTAAAATAAAACTATATCTCATATATATTTCAAAACTTTTTTATAATATTTATTTCACAGACATTGTTATTTGTTTTGAAATTTACAACAAAAATTTTAACAAATGTACAATTTATTAGAAATCAAATTTAGTTAAATGATATTAAGTGAAACTAAAATACAATCCCTAAACATATTAAAGCTTGATTATTAATGCAAACTTATAAAAATACAATAAAAATACATTTAAGGTTGAAAAAAATAATTTTAAGTTCCTAAGATATTTGGGAAAATGATAAAGATATATAGAATATCCAAAAAAATATGTATGAATGAGATGAATGATATGAATGGATATTAAATTTATGAAGCATGTTGTTATACATGTTGTAGATGTAGTTATATATAATGGACACCAATAAAAATTTAGGGTTACTCCTAATGACCTAACCTAATCTAGAATCTTATTTGGGTATAATTTCCACCTCACATTGGTTTCACTAATCCATTCTTAGGTTTGATTTGTTGCGATAATGGTAGAAAGCTGAGTTCATATGTTTCAGGATCTAGAAAATGTCTAGTTCTTATTAAATTTATCATTTCTAATAATTTTAAAATATTAGTGTGTATTCTTGCTTTTCAGGCATGCTTTGCATGTGCTTCTTATTAAAGTGGAAAACAATAGGCTTGTTTTGCATTTTTTTCTTTAAATAAAACAATAATTAAAAGAAGGATTCTACTAGTAGAAGCTGATGATCACTCCAATTGGGGCTCCTTCATTTTTCGAAGCCATCATGTTCAATACGATGGTTCATGTTCAAGCCGAGGTGGATCATTTTCAATCTTTAGTAATAAATTATCAATGTCAAGACTTGAAGTGGGTCATTATTTTTTATTTATGATTTTTTATCTTAGGAAGGTGTGATACAGAAATATGGCTATGACTTCTTCACTGGTGATGAGAGGAGCTAGGGGAGAGAAAAGAACGTCAATTTCATGAATAGATTATACTTTATGCAATGTCGTTAGAGGTATTGATGAAGATGTAATAAAATTTTGTTATATTTTTGTTTTAACAATGTAATATATAGTATCATAAAAATGTATTAATTGCTTTTATATTTTGTTAATTATAAATTATGGATTATAGTTTATGTTTTTATTTAATTTAATATAAATATTTAAAAATATGTAATCAATTTTTTTGTAAACAAATAAAATAGTAAAAATAATTTTGGAATGAATATAGCTAAGGATTTTTCACTTGCTAATTTAGCTAGGGATTTTTCTGTAAATCTAAAATATGATCATAATTAGCAAGGGAAAAAATAAATTTTGCTAGGGAATTTTATGTCGTTAAAAATTTTTTGATAGGGAATTTTTCGAACATTAATTTTTTGCGATGAGCACATTAATTTTGGATAACTTCGGTCATTAATCCATCATTATTATATTTTAGCAACAGCACAATCCTATTTAGCTAAGGAATATTTCCAAGTTATTTGTGATTTTTTTGTAGTGATATATATTTGAATATCTACATAATAGTATATGTATCAATCTATTTATCTAACTATTTTTCTATCTTTCTATCTGCCTATATATCTACATATCTATATATCTATCTAAAATCTATTTTTCTATTTGTCTATCTACCTATCTATCTTTCTTTCCATCTATCTATGTATCTATCTATCTATATATCTATCTGTCTGTCTATTTGTTAATCAATCTATCTAACTATCTATCTATTTATCTATTTGTCTATTTATCTATTTGTATTTTTGTCTGAATCTCTAATTACCTAATTTTATATCTTTTTAATTGTCAAACTATATATCTTTCTATCTGTATATCATTCTAACTATTTAATTTTGTTTCAATTCATCAGTCAATTAGTCAATATTTATATCTTTCTATTTATATAACTATCTATCTGTCTATCTATCTACCTATCTATCTTTCTACCCATTTCTTTATCTTTTTGCATATTTGTCTATAAGTCTATTTGTCTATATATCTATTTTACTAACTATCAAACTATTTAACTATCAATCGCACAATCAATATAACAGTTTAACTATTTATCTATCATTATATCTAACTTCCTATCTATCTATCTATCCATCTGGTTGTCTATCTATCTATCTATCTGGCTATCTATCTATATATCTATACATCTATATTTTTGGTTATCGATTGGTCTATCTATCTATCCTTATATATTACTATTTGTCTAAATGAATATCTGCCTTTATATCCATCTCCCTATTTACTTATTTTTTGTATCTGACTAACTTTATTTTTTCTATATCTATCTATCTACCTTTCTATCTATCTTTTTCTCTTTCTATAAGTCTATTTATCTATCTATGTATTTTTCTATTTTTTTTATCTATATGTCTATAAATATATTTGTCATCTATCTATCAATCTATCTATCGATTAGCCAATCAATGTAACTATATATCTGTCTATCTATTTGTCTATATATCTATTTGTATAACTACCTAACTCTTTAACTATCAATCAAACTATCAGAATATTAGTCTATCTATTTAACATTCTATCAATCTTTCTTTCTATCTATCTAACTATCTATCTGTCAATATGTCTATCTAGATATCTATCAATTTGTCTATCAGACTATCTATCTATCTTTCTACCTATCTACTTATCGGCCTAATTATTTATCTTTCTATCTTTCTATATATCTATTTGTGGATCTATCTATCTACCTTTTTATCTGACTTTTTATCAAGCAATTTTTCTATCTATCTATCTATCTGTCTATCTATCTATCTATCTATTTATTTAACTATCTGTCTATCTATCTATCTGAATATCTTTCAATCTATCTATCAGACTATATGTCTATATATATATATATATATATATATATATATGTCAAACTATCAATATTTTTATCTCCTTATCCTCCAATCTACTTTTTTGTCTATATATATATATGTTTATTTGTCATTCTGTAGATCTATCTGTCTGTCAATTTGGTTAAAAATCAATCAATCTATCTATCTATATATATGTTAATATATCTAACTATCTAATTATATATCTATTTGTCTATCTATCTATTTATCTTTTTATCTATATATATATATATCTAACTATATATATGTTTATCTATCATTCTATCTGTCTATCAATAAATTTGTCTATTTGTCTATCTATCTATTTGACAATATGTTTATATGTTTATCTGTTTATTAGTTTATCTATCTATATATCTGTCTACCTATATACCCATCTATCTCTCTACCTATCTCTATATCTATTTGTGTATTTATCTATGTGGCTATCTGTCTAATTATCTATATATCTATTTTTATAACTATCTGACTATTTAACTATCAATACAACTATCATTATATCAGTAAATCTAAGTATTTATTTATCTATCTATATATTATCTTCTATCAATCTATCCATCCATCCATCTATCTATCTATCTAACTATTTGTCTATTTGTATATCTGTCTTTCTACTCATCTACCTATCTACATATTTGTTGATCAGTCTATCTATCTATATCTTTATCTTTTTATCAGTCTATTTTTCAATCTATGTATCTATCTATATATTTATCTATCTATCTATATGTCTATCATTATATTTGTCGGTCTATCTATCAATCTATCAATCTATTCTCCTATCTCTATATCTATCTATCTTTCTTTCTTTCTATCTAATTATCAATATATCTATTTGTCTAACTATGTATCTATCTAACTTTATAACTATCAATCAAACTATCAGTCTACCTATCTATCTGTTTTTCATTCTCTATATCAATCTATCTATCTAACTATCTATCAGTCTATCTATCTAACTAACTAACAAACTATCTATCTATCTATCTTTGTATCCATCTTTTTATTAGGATATTTGTCTATCTATTTAACTATCTATCAATCTATCTTTCTATCTTTCTTTCTTTCTATTTATTTATCTATTTTTATTCCTATCTAACTAAATAACTAACTATCTATTTGTCTATCTATCTATCTATCTACCTTTGTCTCTATCTGTCAATTTAGATATCTATCTATCTTCCAATTTATATATATATTTATCAATCTATTTATCTATTTATTTGTCTATCCTATTATCTATCAATCAATCTATCTGTCTATATATTTATTTATATATCTATCTTTTTATCAATCCATCTATCTATTTGTCTATCTATCTATCTTCCTATTTATCATTCAGATGATTTATCTATCTAACTAACTAACTATCTATCTATATATCTAGCAGCCTATCTTTACATCTATCTATCTATCTAACTATATGTCTATATATATATATTTATTTATTTATTTATATATGTTAAACTTTCTATATTTTTATCTGCTTATCCTCATATCAGCTTTTTGTCTATCTATTTATATGTTTTACTATTAATCTGAATATCGATTTAACTATCTATTTGTTTAATAGTCTATCTATCTATCTTTCTATCTAGCTATCTATTTGTTAATATGTCTAACTATCTAATTATATATCTATTTTTCGATCTATCTATCTATCTATTTATCTATTTATCTATCAATCAATCAATCTATCTATCTATCTATTTATCTATTTTTCTATCTATCAATCTATCTGTGTATTTGTGTTTCTATCAAACTATCAATCTGCCTTTCTAATTATCTATCAATCTATCTATCTATTAATTTGTCTATCTATCAATCTATCTATTTGTCTATATGTATATCTATTATTCTATCTATATGTTAATCTATCTATCTATCTATCTATCTGGCTACCTATCTATATGGCTATTTTTGTATCTATTTATCTGTCTGTCTACATATCTATCTAACTATCTATATATCAATTTGTCAATTTGTTTATTTTTTTATCTATTATCTATATGTGTATCTGTATATCTTTCTATCTCATTCTCTATGTATTTATATATCTATCTCTCTGTCTATCTATCTGTCTGTCTGTCTGTATGTCTATCTATCTATGTGTCTATGTATATAACTGTCTATCTATCTATCTATATAAGTTTCTATCTATCTGTCTATCTATCTATCTCTATATCAATCTATCTGTCTATTTGTCTATCTCTATATTTGTTTATCCATCTATCCGTCTATCTATCTATATGTATATTTGTGTATCTATGTATCTGTGTATCTATCTATCTATCAGTCTATTTATCTATCTGTCTATGTATCTATATATCTATCTATCTATGTATCTATATATATATATATATATATATATATATATATATATGATTATCTATTTATCTATCTAACTTTCAATTTGTATATCTTTCTATCTGTCAAACTATATTTCTTTTTATCTATCTATATGACTATTTCTCTATTAGTTTTTCTATCTATCTCTCTATCTCACTATCTTTCTATTTGACTATTGTATATCTTACTATCTTTTGATATATATATATATATATATATATATATATATCTGTTTATAAGTCTTTCTATTTATTTATGTATTTGACTATATGTATAGCTAAATATATGAGTATCTATTAATTTATCTTTCTATTTATCTATGTATCAATCAATCTATCTGTCTATCTATCTGTCTGTCTATATATCTATCTATCTATCTATGTGTTTTTCTATCGATCTTTCTCTTTGTATAATGTCTATCTGTCTTTCTAACTATTTATATATCTATCTATATATCTATCTAGATATCTATTTATTTGTCTAACAGTGTATCTCTCTAAATAACTATTTGTCTATCCCTCTAGCTATCTATTTTATTTCTCTATCATTTTATATGTTTAACTATTTATCTATCTATCAATATATCTCTCTTTATGTATATTTGTTTATTTATATATCTACCTATTGGTTTATATATCAATCTATATATCAATCTATCTATCCATTTATATGGTTAAATGACAATATGTGTATCTATACATCTATCTATCTATTTATATTATTATTTATCTATCTATCTTACTATTTTTTTATCTATCTATCTGTATATATGGCTATTTAATTATCTGTCTGTCTGTCTCTCTTTGTGCCTATCTATCTGTCTATCTTTGTGTCTGTGTCTAGGTGTCTATGTATCTATGTCTCTATGTTTCTAAATGTATATGTTTCTATGTGTCTAAATGTATATGTGTCTAAGTGTCTATGTGTATATGTGTATATATGTCTATTTCTTTATGGATCTAGGTATCTATCTGTCTATGTATATATCTACCTATGTATATATCTATATGTCTATCGATCTTTCTACATATATATTTATCTATCTATCTGTCTATCTATTTATTCGTGGCTCTATATATCTGTATACGTTTCTATTTATCTTTCTATCTATTTGCCTACCTGAATATGAATTTATTTTTCATTCTATATATTTTTCAACCTGTCTATATAATTATCATTGTATCTATCTATATGTCTGTCTATCTATCTATCTAAAAATTTGTCAATCTATCATTATATCTATCTATCTATTTGTCTTTCTTTCTATCACTCTATACATCAATTAAACTATTAGTCTATCTATCAATTTATCAAACTATCTAAATATTTGTATCTCTAATTGTCTATCTGTCTATCTGTTTATCTATCTATCTAAGTATCTTTCTATTTGTCTATCTATCTCAAAGTATATTTCTCTATCAATATTTTAGTATATAATTCTATTAGTATATGTGTCTATCTATTTATCTATCTATCTATCGGTCAATCTATCTATCTAATAGTCTACTTGTCTATCTGTCTACCTATTTATCTATCTATCTATCTTTCTGTCTACCTATCTTTCTATCTATCATATGACTTTTTGTATTTCTAACTATCTATCATTCTATCTATCTATGCATATATGTATCTATCTATCTAACTATCAATATATAAGTTTATCTGTCTATCTATGTATCATTAAATCAATCAATCAATTTAACTATCTATATTTCTATTTATCTATCACTTTATGAATCTATCCATATGTCTATCTATCTATCTATCTATCTATTTATCTATGCATTTATTGATTTGACTTTATATCTATCTATCTATCTATGTGTCTATCTAACTTTTTGGTTTTCTATCTATGTATTTATTTGTTTATCTTTCTATCTATATATTTATCATTAATCATATGTATCTATCTATATATCTATCTATTTGTCTATCTTTCTATCAATCCATCTATCTTTATATCTTTCTATCTATCCATCTATCTTATCTTTCTTTATATTTTTCTATCTATTTATCTTTGAATCTATCTATCTATCTATCTGTTTATCTATCTGTCTATCTATCAAATTATACATCTATCTATTTGCTATATATCTATCTTTCTATTTGTCTATATATCTATCATTCTAATTGTCTAATTATCTATATGTCCATCAATCAATCTATTTATCTATCTGTGTATATGTCGATCAGTCTTTCTATTAATCAATCAATTTATCTATTTATCTATCTATCTATCTATTTTTTTGTGTATTTGTCTATTTATCTATTTGTATATCTTTCTATTTGAATATCTATCTATCTAACTATCTATTTATTTTTTTGTCTATCTATCTATATCTATCGATCTATATATCTATGTATGTGTGTGTGTGTGTGTGTCTATCTATCTATCTATTTATTTTTTTAACAGTCTATATGTCTATCTTTCTATACGTCTACTTGTCGTTATATCTATTTGTCTATCTAGCATCTATCTATCTATTTATATATTAATCTACCTATTTATATATTTATCTTTGTCTCACTGTATCTTTATATCTATCTATTTATCTTTCGATCTATCTATATATATGTCTATTTGTTAATCTATCTATTTTTCTATTTGTACATATATCTATTTATTTGAATTTCTTTATTTCTATCTTTTATCTATATATCTATCTGTCTGTCTAAATGTCTATTTATCTATCTATATTTGTGACTATTTATATTATTTCTTTTTTTTCGATACATTTATCTATATAACTATCTATTTGTCTATCAGTAAATCATTTTATCTTTATATCTATCTATCTATCTAATAGTCTATTTATCTATCTAAATTTTTATCTATCTATATGTCTGTCTATTTATTTATCTATTTATCTTTATATATATATATATATATATATATATATATATATATATATATATATTTGTCTAATTGTCTATTTATATATCTGTCTATATATATATATATATATATATATATATATCTATATCTATATCTATATCTATAAATTTATATTTATATTTATATTTATCTATAAGTGTATCTATCTATCTGTCTATTTGTATATATATATATATATAACTATCTATATGATATTTTTCTATCTATATATCTATCTATCAATGTATCTACTATCCATATATCTGTCTATTTGTATATGTATTTTTTTATCTGTCTATCTTTTGGTCTATCTATCTATATATTTGTATAATTTTCTAACTATCTATCTATTTAACTATTTATCTATCTATATGTTTATCTATCTATTTATTTATTTCTTTATATGTCGATCTCTCTCTAAATTTTTATCTATCTATCTATCTATCTAATTGTTTAATTGTATTTTTGTCTATTAGTCAATCATTAAATCTGTCTATCTATCTATATATATTTCTGTGTATTTATCTATCTATCTTTATATCTATCTAACTATCCAAATGTTTTTCTATCTATCTATCTATCTCTTTGTCTGTCTATTTTCTATTTGTATATATATATATATATATATATCTATATATGTGTCTATTTTTCTATCTATCTTTCTGTCTATTTAATTGCCTATCTATATATTTATATATCTCTATGTCTGTCTGTCCATCTAATTATTTGTCTAATTCATTATATGTTTATCTAACTATATTTGTAACTATTAACTAACTATCTCTCTTCTATCTTTGTGTCTATCTTTTAATCTATATATCTATCTAATTGTCTAAATATCTTTCTATGTATTAGAATATCAGTAAATCTATATATTTGTCTACCTCTTTATATATCTATGTAGCTATCTATCTATCTGTTTATCTCTCTATCTTTTATATATCTATCTATCTATATATTTGTCTTAATTATATCTCTAACTATTTATTTGTCTATTAATCTATTAGTCTATCAATCAACCTGTCTAATCTATCTGTCTATCTATTTATCAATTTGTTTATGTAACTATCTTTCTATTTTTCTAACTATCTATATGTCTAGCTGTTAATCTATGTATATGTCTATCTATCTATTTGTCTATCTATCTATTTATTTTTATAGGTATCTACCTATCTATCTATTTATATGTCTATATATCTATATTTCTATATGTCTTTCTTTCTATTAATCTATCTATCTTTTTGGTCTATCTATATTTTTGTAAATCTATTTATCTATATATTTATTTTTCTGTCTATCTATATATATATATATATCTATTTATTTATATCTAATTATCTATCTAGCTAGTTATCTATCTATCTGTTTAGTTATCTCTTTTGTCTATCGGTCTATCTATGTAACTATCTGTCTATCTGTATATTTGAATATATGTATAGCTTTCTATCTATATATTTGTCTATCAATCTATCAATATATATTTGTCTATCTCACAATCTATATTTCTAGCTATCTATCTATCTATCTATCATCTTGTCTATAAATCTATCTTTCTATCTATCTATTTGTTTATCTTTATATTTATCTATTTCTCTATTTGTGTATCTCTCTATCTACTTATATATCTATTTGTCTATATGTATGTCTTTCTCCCTTTGTATCTATAAATCTATCTCTATGTGTCTATGTTTTTATGTTTCTATGTGTCTGTCTCTATGTGTCAATGTGTTTATGTGTTATTGTGTCTATGTGTCTATGTATCTATGTATTTATATATCCATCTATCTATCTAATTGTAAATCTATATAACTATATATCTATCTATCTATCTATCTATCTACCTATATATCTATTTGTCTATCTGTATATCTGTCTATATTTCTAATTACCTATCTATCTACATGTTTATATATCTATTTATGTATTTATTTTTGTATCAATCTATCTGTCTATTTGTGTATTTGTCTCGCTATCTAGATTTGTAACTGTCTATTAGTCTATCTGTCTATTTATTAAATTGTCTATCTATTTTTTCACTATCACTGTATTCATCTATTAAACTATCTGTCTATCTATGTATCTATCTATATATCTACATGTCTATCTATCAAATTTTTTATCTAATTATCTATCTTTCTATCTATCTTTTTATTTGTCTATATGTGTCACTATTTATATATATATCTAAATTTTAATATATATGTCTATTATACTATGTAGAAATTTATCTATCTATCTATTTATTAATCAATCTATCTATCTATCTAACTAACTATTTGTTTATCTATCTACATTTTTATCTTATTATCTATCTATGAATCTACTATCAATCTATTTGTCTATCTAATTATCTATTTATCTATGTATCTATTTATCTATCTATATGTCTATCTAAATATCTATCTATATGTCTATCTATCTAATTATATATATGTCTATGTGTCAATCTATCTATGTAACTATCTACCTGTCTATCTTTCTAACCATCTAACGATCTAACTATCTTTCTATCTATAAATCTATCAGTCTTTCATTCATTCTACATATATATATTGATTTGTGTATCTAATTGTCTATTTGTATATATATCTATCTATTTATCTATTTAACTATCAAATTATCTATCAGTTTAGCAGTCTTTTAGTTTATCAGTCTATCAGTTTATAAGACTTCTTGTCTATTTATTTATCTATCTTTCTATTTTTCTATCTATCTATTTGTCTTTCTATTTATCTATCTATTTATCTATCTATTTGTCTATTTATGTATATATTTATCTACATATCTGTCTATCAATTTATCTGTCTATCTTACTATTTTTCAAACAGACTTTCTGACTATTTGTTGATCATTCTATATGTCTATCTATCTATTTTCTATATGTCTTTTTGTCTATCTATCTAACTATTTTTCTATATATTTATCTATGTGTATAACAATCTATCTGACTATCTATCTATTTGTCTAACTATCTAACTATATATTTTTTTATTAGTCTAATAGTCTATCTATCTATCTTACTATTTATATACGTGTTTATGTGTATATCTATATTATTATCTATCTATTTGTCTATCTGTTTATCTATGTTTATATCTATCTTTCTTTCTTTCAATCTATATATCAATTATCTATATATCTATCTACTTGTCTATCAATTTATGTAATTGTCTATATGTCAATCTCTCTATCTCTCTATGTGCCTTTAAGTTTATCAGTCTATAGTTCTATGTGTCTATATATCTATATATCTATCTAACTAATTATCTATATGTCAATCTATGTATATGTCTATCTATCTATCAATATATCTATCTGTAATTCTATCTATTTGTCTATCTATCTGTCAATATGATTACCTATATATCAATCTATCAGTCTATCTCTCTATCTATTTGTCTATATATCTATATGTCTATCTTTCAATCTATATAACTATCCCACTATTTTTCATTCTATCTATCTGTCTAACTATCTAACTATCTTTCTATCTATTAGTATATTAGTCAAAATGTCTATATATATAAATATCATATTGTCAATGTCTATATGTATCAATTTGTCTGTATATCAATCAATCAATCTATCTATCTATCTATCTACCCTTCCATCTAGGAATCTATTTATCTATATGTCAAACTAATTAATTTTATATCTATTTGTTTATCTATCTATCTATCTATATTTATATCTATCTATTTATCAATTTATGATTCTGTGAATCTATCTATTTGTCTATCAATCTATCAATTTGTCTATCTATCTATTTGTCTACTATATATCTGTCAATCTATCTATCTATATATATATATTTGTCTCTCTATCTATTTTTTAGTATATCTGTATATAAGTCAACGTGTCTATCTTTCTATCTGTCGGTCAATCTCTCTATATCTTTATATATCGATTTGTCTAACTATTTATATGTCTATCTTTTATCTATATATCAATAAATCTTTTTATCTTTCAATATATATATTTGCCTATGTGTATAACTTTCTATTTATATGTCTATATATCTATTTGCGATCTATCAATCTATGTAACTATTTATATGTCTATCTATCTATCTGTTAATCTGTATATCTATCTATCTTTCTTTCTTTCTGTCTATATGTCTATATGTCTATTTGTTTATTTATATATCTATCAATCTATATATATATATGGCTATTTGTATGTGTATTTAATAGACTTTCTGTCTATCTACTTATTTATTTGTCTATCTATCAAACTATCTAACTGCCTATTAGTCTATTAGTCTAATTGTATATCTATCTATTTATCTATATATTTTTATCTTTATGTGTCTATGTGTCTATATATGTGTCTTTATGTTTATTTATCTATCTATCTATCTTATATTTATTTATCTATCTATTAATCTATCTATCTAAGTATCTATCTATCTATCTATTTGTGTCATTGTCTATCTATCTATGTTTTTATGTGTCTATCTAGCTATTTATTTGCCTATCTATGTATGTATGCATCTATCTGTCTATCTGTGTGCCTGTCTATCTTTCTATCTTATTGTATATCTATTTATCTAACTATCTATATATGTATCTGTCTATCTATCTATATGTCAATTTGTATATCTATCTATATATCCATCTATTAATCTATTTTACTATCTATTTGCATATCTATCTTTATATTTATATGTCTATCTACATATCTAACTATCTATGTATCTATATGTTTGTTATATGTCTACCTACCTATCTATCTATTTGTATATATAACTATGTATCAATCTA
This sequence comes from Sapria himalayana, assembly GCA_029783825.1. NCBI lineage: Eukaryota > Viridiplantae > Streptophyta > Magnoliopsida > Malpighiales > Rafflesiaceae > Sapria > Sapria himalayana. Next base: position 40,536 of record JAREIK010008175.1, on the reverse strand, counting down.
TTGATTTATGAATCTATCTCTTTATGTATCTATCTATATAACTTTCTAATTATCTTTCTATTTATCAATCTATTAGTCTATCAGCCAATCAATCAATCAATATTTCTATATATTTATATATTTATATATTTATTTATTTTATATATATCTATTTATCTTACTATCTATATGTATATCTATATTAATCTACCTATTTATCTAACTAACTATCTATCTATCTATTTTTATGTCTATCTGTATATATATCTATATTTCTAAATGTCTATTTGTCTATCTATCTATTTGTCTATTTGTCTATCTCAATATCTATACATATGTCAATCTATCTTTCTATATTTCTATCTATATCTATCTATCTTTCTATCTATTAGTCTATCTGTCTAAGTATTGATCTATTTTATTGCCTATCTATCTATATATCTATCTATTTGTTAATCTATTTATTTGTTTATCTGTATATCTATCTATTTATCTATCTTTATGTCTATCTATCTATCTATCTATCTGTTTATCTATATATTTTCTATATAAGTGTCTAATATCTCTCTCTATTTCTATATATTTGTATATTTGTCTATTTACCTTTTTGTCTATATATCTATCTGTATCTGATAGTCTATCTATCTATATATCTATCACTCTATTTATCTATCTATCTATATGTCTATCTATTTATCTATCTATATGTCTATATATTTATCTATCTATTTTAATATTTGTATATTTGTATATATACTTTTTGTATTTCTATCTATCTATCTATATATCTATCTATCTATTTATCTCTTTATCTATCTATCTTTTTTATATCTATCTATCAATCTTCTTATCTATCGATCTATCTATTTTTCTAGTTGTTTATCTATCTATCCATTTATCTATATTTCTATATGTTTATCTATCTATCTAACTTTTTGTTTATATACCTCTTTGTCAATCTGTTTATCTTTCAGTCTATCTACTATTTAACTATCTAATTGTGTTTTTATCTATCTATATATCTGTGTATGTATATAACTATCTATTTATTCATCAAATCTAACTATCTGCTTATCTATATATTTTAATTTTTTATATTTATCAAAATATCTATATATTTTTCTATCTTTCTATCTAACTAAATATATATCTGACTATCTATCTATTTATATCAATTTATCAATCTATCATTCTTTTTGTATATCTATTTATCTATGTATCTATCAATCTTTCTATCTATATGTCTATTTGTTTATCTATCTATATGTCTGTCTGTCTATCTGTCTATATGTCTGTCTATCTATTAGCTTATCTACACATCTGTATATCCTTCTATTTGTCTATCTAACTATAAGTATATCCATATGTCTAATAGTCTAACTATTTATCTATTCATAGGTTTATCTATTGATTTGTCTATCTATATCTCTAACTATCTAATTGTCTTTCTATATATGAATTTATCTATCTATTTATCTCTCAAACTAACTAACTAACTATCTATCTATATACCTAATTATCTATCTCTCTATCTGTCTATCTATCTAATGATCTATCTAACAATCTATTTTTCTATCTATATGCCTATGTAATTATCTATATATCTGCTTATATATGTTTCCGGTTATCTATCTATCTGACTATCTATCTATCTATATGTCAAGATGCCAATATGTCTATCTGTTTATCTATCTATCTTTCTATCTTAATATATATGGATCTATCTATCATTATATCTGTCTATCTGTCTATCTATCTATTTATATATTAAATTTTCTATCTATCTATATATCTGTCTATCTATCTATTTATCTGTCTATTTATATTACTATTTATCTAACTATCTATTTATATATATTTGTATGTATCTTTTTATCTATCTATTTATTTATCTATTTGTTTATATATTTATCTATCTATTTTACTATTTGTATATTTGTATATATGCTTTTTGTAATTTTATATATCTATCTATCTATTAATCTATCTATCACTCTATCAATCTATCTATCTCTCTATCTTTCTTAATATCTATCTATCTGTCTGTCTATCTATCTATCTATTTGTCTAGTTGTTTATCTATCTATCTATATATTTATCTATACTTCTATATGTTTATCTATTTATCTAACTTTTTGTTTATATACCTATATGTCGATCTATTTATCTTTCAGGCTATCTTCCTATTAATTGTCTAATTGTGTTTTTGTCTATCTATCTATCTATAAGTGGATAGAAAAATTAACAGATTGATAGATAAATGATAGATATATTAAAAGATATGTAGAAAGATAGCTATATAAATAGATAGATAGGTTTATAAATAGATTAATAGATAGACAGATTGATAGACAAATTGATAGACAAATTTATAGTGATATTGATAGACAGATAAAAAGACAAATAAATTGACAAATAGTTAGATATAAATAATAACATATTATTAGACAAAGATACTTTTTTATTCAAATAAGGTTCATTAAATATAAACAAAAGGAAAATAAATATGTTATATATAGTTATTTAAATAAAGTATGTTAAAAGTAAAATTTATTTTAATGAAATTTATTTTTCTAATAATATCTATTTAAATATTATTAGGGATTAATCTGAAGATGATATCTTTTAAATTCAAATAAGTTAGAGGTATGTGATAGGTTAGTCTGTAGAATATGAGTCTTTATAACCTGTCAAAATACTTTGACATTAATTATTGTTCTACTTTTTTTAGAGGATATGAAGAATCTAGATGCATTGAGTTTGTAAAAATTATATAAAATTTTTTTTCGTGATATCTAAAATGTCTCGTGATTTGCTGATCTTTACTGTGTTTAGTGTATATTAAAATCTATCGTATTTATGATTGTGAATATTATTTTAGATAGGAAAATCAAATTACAATCACTATTATTAAAAATTTATTATGATAGATAGATTAAGATAATACATAGATGAGCCTTCAAAATCAAATGCATACATTACAAAAAAATACATATGATGATGTATATGATACAATTTAAAGTTGTACAGATCATAATAGTTAGATTGAAAAAAGATGTTATAATGTTCATCATTTTATGACTTAATGATTTGTTATATTTTTTATGTTTTAGTTTTATTTTGAAAGATAATGGTACCATATTTTATTTTAATAAGTATTAATTATAATTTTAAATTAAATAATTTTTTTAATTCATAATTTTAAATTTTTTATATACTAGGTATGTATGTATATATTTTGTATTTACATTATGTATACATGTATCTACACAATAATTTCTGTCTATATACAAAGTGTATATGTATATATTCAATATGAGTGTATACACACATTGTATGTACATTCTATATACATTATATATATTTTTTGTATATTGTAATACACAATAATTTTATTAAGTGTATATATAGATACACATAACAATTAACACATCTATGTTATGTATGATATATTGATATAATGCTGCCATAATGCTCATCACTTGTAGCCTGCACACACTTTCCAGGGGACATGGCCCATAGGAATCCAGGGTCTAGAGCCTGGGCCATTGTGAGGTGGACCATGTGCTATGGACAGGCCCTGACGAGGGCATGCCTGGCTTTCCTGGTTCAGACCCAAGCTATACTAGGTTTGGCACATGCCAGGCCAGGCAATAGCCATTCTCATCACAATTGTTGGCAAAGATTTTAATGAGAAATATCTGGACTATCTTAATTTCTTTTTTCTATGAAGTTTGAGGTGATGAATATATATAATATTCATTATATTTATTGCACAATTTTAATTTATGTATTTTTTTTTCACTTGTATATATTCTATGTAGTGTAGTGCTTATATTGATGGCATGATCCAAAGAGTTTTACTTTTGTTCATTAAAAAAACATCAGGTGTCGTGGGGTAGTTTCCAACATGGTAGCTGAAATGATGGTGGTTGTGGCGACATTATCACTTTTATTTCCCCCACTTTCATATCATGTTCAATAAAATAAATAAATGAGTTTAGGTGCCTCATTCCTAATGCAACCAAACCTATAAAAGAGACCAAGTACAAAGTCACACAAAAGAAGAAATACATGATGAAAATTTATCTTTGAGAGCATTTTAAATTTATAAGATAGAAAGCATGTTGTGATTGAATTAGCATCAAGGTCATTGAAGATTATATTATTTTGTTCTGGCAAGTGTTGTTTTTTTAGATGATAAAAATTCTATTTTTCTGGCCATATACTGTTCTGATTTTCACTGGGTCACTTTTTTTATTTTCTATTTGTCAATTATTTTTCGTAAAGTTTGAAGCTTGTACAATTTGTTAATGATACTAGGTTTCTAGTTACCATGCAGAGTTGGATGTTCTGGAAGTGCAATACTGGGCCTCATGTGCTATCTCTTGTGGTGTACTGATCTTTATTTCCAGTCATGTGGTGAATGACAAGCACTGTATATGTACAAATACCGAGTTTATAAGTATGAATGTACTTGGTATGTACATAATATATACTAAGTATATACGTAGGTATATAATGAGTATGTACATAAGTGGGTGCATATATTTATTTGTAGACATGTATAATGTGTCAGACATACACGCCCATTCACATACACACGCACGCACGCACGCACGCACGCACGCATTTAAATATATAATTGCTCTGGCTGGTCTGGTCATCATCATGCATTACTTACCGATGCAGGTCATAAAAGTCATGAATATTAGACCTTTCCCAAACCACGACATGAAGATATTTCCCACCTGGGCCAGCCAGGCTGCCATAGGTTGTTCTTAAATATTTTAGTAATTGTGTATATATGTAATTATCACATGGTACAAAGCGTATGTATGAGGAAATAAGTTTTCTTGCTGTAGGCACTGCAATGATTGGTTATAATTGTACTATGTCATAGGATGATGATAATGATGCTCATGATGTAGTCTCTTGTAATTTTATTACATCTCACAAAACTATATTCAATTGGAAGGAAAATTGTATCATTACCTGATTTTTATAGACCACGAGTGCCAAGAGGAATACCATGTCTTGTTATGGAAGAATTAGCTCGATGCCACGTCAAAAACTCGCTCAATCTCAAAACGAGGGGTTGGTAGAAAAATTCATCAGTCGAGCATCATCACCATTCCCACTTTTATTATCAGTGGTATCTATTGGCAGCTATAGGCAGTAGCTAGTGGCAGTAGCTGCATTAGTAGTGACAGTAGCCACTACGGAAGTAGTAGCAACAACGGCAGTAGCGATAGTAGTGGTAGCAGCGGCAGCAGCGGCAACACCAATAGCAAGAGAAACAATAGTGGTGCCGGTAGGAGGAGTAGTAGTGGCAGCTGTAGTAGGGGCAGTGGAACCAAAAACGGTAGTAATAGCAGCAGCAGTAGGGGTAGCGGTAGTAGCCGCAGCAGGAGCAGTAGTAGCAGCTGCGATGGCGACAGTAACAGCAGTAGCAAATGCTGTATATACATACGTATATACACATATATTACTACAGTATTTGTACATATAATGCTACAACATTATATGTACATATATATTGAGTATATACGTACTCAGTATATATGTACATATAATACTACAATAATATATGATAATATACACTACAGTATATATGATAATATACACTACAGAATATATGAACATATATACTACAGTATTATGTATTTATCAAAACATAACTTTTTTTATTTGTTTTATTTTATTTTATTCACTTATTTAAATTTTGTAATGATATGGTACCTCATTGTTCTCCATATGAAGTTTGTATAAGTGAGAGATTTTTTTTAGTAAACATGATGGACAGTGACTCGGACAGCTTTGTAGCAGCTGAAAGATGATGATCGGAGGAGCTGAGGATAAGAAAACAGCATCAAAGCACATATAGATTATACTTTATGTACTATCGGTAGATACATTAATGAATAAGATGTAATAAAATTTTTTTATGTAATTGTAATTAATATGTAATACAAGGATTTCTTAGATTATAGTTATTCAAAATTATTATTCTAATAATTTATTCATCATTTTGTGTTGCACATTAGCATGGTGGAGTGCTCATTTTTTCTATGTTCAAGATTCCTATTTATTTGTTCATGGTGGAGTGCTCATTTTTTCTATGTTCAAGATTCCTATTTATTTGTTCATGGTTACTGCTACAAATGATCAGTCTCTATTTCATATGCTAGTTCTTTTGTTAGCTTGTCAACTCAGTCATGACAATGTAGAGGAACTCCCATATAACCCTTAGGACTGATAGAGAGTTCTGGTTGCGGGAAGGCAAGATGTGAACTTTGATGCCCCAAGCCTAGCTCTTGGCTCGTCTTCCAGGGTTTTCTCTATGATTTTTTAGAGATATTTTCCAAAATTTAAATAATCTTCGTATTTCTTATCTATGTTGATAGTGAAGTTATGTTGAATTTTTGTGAAGTATAAATGGGATAATACTAATTTGTTGTAGTTTTATGTCATTTGAGGCTATGTGATTATATATACGTACTTATAATACTATAGTATATACGTACATATATCCTATAGTATATAGAAAACTTTTAAAAAATATAATTAATTCAAAATCTGAAAATATAGAAATATAAAAAAAATATAAATTTTTTAATTAAAGTTAAAAAAAATAAATTAATATTTAAAAATAAATACATATATGTTTCTCCATACTAAAATATATAAGAATTAAATAATTGAGTAATATTTTTTCTATTAACTTTTAACATTTGGTAATTATTAAAATAATTAATATAACTTTTTTAAATTATCTAATCACTTTAAGTAATTTTTTTAATTTTAAAAAGTATAAATGATATCAATAATATGAAATTTTATGTCTTTAAAATTATTACATATTATCTTCATAAAAATTAATATGATGAATTCTTAAAAATTTATAACCATAAAATATAAATTTTTATATATTTTTAACATTAAGAGTATTTTATAACTCTTAGGAGAGTGGATTGAAGACAAATAATGTTTTCATGTATGCCTTATTATATCAAGTTTGTTAATTTTATAGCTATTTGATATTTTGTTATAAGGCTAAACATATATATATTTTAAAATGTTTATATATTTATTGATTCATTAATATTATAATAAAAAATTGTAAGATGTATAATTTTTATTTGTACCTTACTACACACACATTAATTTAGTTGAAAAAATTTTGATAATAAAGAAAATAATTGAGTCTTTTTGTATTATATATATATATATATATTATATTATTTATTTAATGTTTTTATAATTAAAAATATAAATATTTTAGAAATATATATAATTTCTTATTTAATGTTTATTTTGTCGAGACTAAGTCCTCCATCTCTCTCCTAACATTTTCGAAGAATAAGTGACAATTACTCTACAGTTCTCCAATCTTCTCTCGACACCGAAGCAACATAAACATATTCGAATTAAGCGATAATTTGTTATTGATTTGAGGTACATTTTCTACCCTAATTCTTCATTGACTATCTTAATGCGTATTGATTCTGATAATTTTTTTTCAAAAATTCTTTTTTTTAATCGTATACATTAATTTAATAATACTTATTGTGATACATACCTAATGCATTTTTGTTGTGTTGGGCAGTAGGTATGCTAATATAAACTTAATTTAATTATACTTTTTTTAATACATATTCTATTAATTTAATTATACTTTTTTCTAAATACATGTTTTGTTAATTTAATTATAATTGGATTGCTTATATAAAGTTAATCGTATATAACACAAATTGCGTGTTTTGTGTTGGGCAGTGTGTATATAACACATAAATATATAAGTGTATTTTTTTATATTTATAACTATAAAAATAGTTTACATAAACATAACTATATATAAATATAATAACATATATATATATATATATATCATAATTTTATATATGATACATTCAATATACATGTCGTGTATTTCAGATATAATTAGTATTATACATATAACATTATAAACATATTTTACACAAATAAAGATATATTGACTTTATGATAGGATTTTAATAATGTATATTTGAAATTTGTAAGTCATCATTATGAAATACACGTCTAATAAATTTGCATTATGAAAATATCTATTATTCCATTATGCCTTACCTAACCAATAAGTATAATTGAATTAATATTTGTAAACTATATTTTATACATGACTTTATGTATAGGGAAACCCACACACTCTTATAAAAATATAAGAGTATATTTAATATCTGTAAATTTAAAGTATAGTCACATTAATATATGTTAATGTCAAATTAATATCTATAAATATTTATTAATCGGTTTTCAATTAGTTCAAATAAAAATGTAATAGGATTTATGTACACTGATACTAATTTACAAGACATTTAAATACATGTATATATTTGACTATATTTTAATTACTATGTTTAATTAAATGTCGCATAGGCTCCCTTATAAATACCCTAGCATTGACTATCAATATGATTCATACTGGATTAAAATATTCAGATATCTAACTCATCTGACATACATTATTTCTTACATTAATTTATGCGGATGACTTTTTGATGCATTTTAGAAGTTCCACCTATATGGATGAGTAGCTCTCACATATTTTATCACCTCTATAGCCATTAACTCATAAATTGTATACCCATGGACTTGATATTGTTTACTTATTGTAAGCTATCCATAGAATTATTTACTTGAGTAAACACTAGAAACTATTTACTTATTGTAAGCTTAGATAATAAAGAAACTGTGATAATTAATCCAAATAATCAGTATCTATGAAATGATAATTCATATTCATAGAGTTAACTTTATTACTTGCTAAACTCATATACTTGTGATACATTTTACCATGCTATAAAATAACTAATACTTGCATTGATTTTTGTAGTGTCTTGTCTCTCTATAATTTCGTTACTTAATGGTCTTTTAGCTATTATAATTACAATGATTCTTAGATTTAGACCTCTTCTTTTTGATTTTCTTTGACATTTTCTCTTGGATGAATTTCTATCAGTTAACTTTGTATATAATTCTAAAAGAGTTGATGTTTCACTTGTCTATCACTGTTGAATCTCCTTGCTGAGAATTAGATCTTGAACATCATCAAATTTCAAAATATTAGTTCTTGATGAATTATGAGCAACTATAATTGTAATATGATATTTTTTGATAGAGAACACAGAAGTATCAATGCACATACTTCATCATTGACATCAATTCCAAACAAACATAATTGGGTTGTGATAGTGTTGACTTTATTGAGTTGTTGGGTCACTGATGTGCTTTCTGTCAACTTCAAATTTAAAAAACACCTCATCATGTGCACTTTTTTAGCATCAATTAGTTTTTCGTATATACTAGCAAGAGCCATCGTAAGCCTTACTATGCTCTTCTCAATTTTTATATTGAAAGTAAGTTTGTAAGATATCATATTTCAGATGAATTCAAATGCTAGTATGTGCTCTTCTTTCTTCATACACTCTATCATCTTCCTCATAAGGGGTTGATATAGATTATTCTAGTATATATAATCCTTCATCTAAATTTTCAAGGATCCAAATTTTGTTCTATAGATTTTTTTTATTTTCACTTTTCCTTCAAATGCAGTCATTACTGTCTACAAAATATAAATTATCTAGACAATTCTTGCAAAACACTATGTATGATAATTGAGAACACCTCTTTTAACATGCTGATATTGTCTACAAATTTTTAAATATTTATTCAATTCATTATTATCATCAATAGTAACTTCGCGCAATGGTGCATCATAATGCACAACCTAAACCTACAATACCAATTGTTGATAATAACTAGATTTCCTATTTGTTAGATAGACATTTCGATAAAATGAAAATATAAAGGTAAACAGATCGGATGAGTGATAGATATATAGATAGATATATAAATAAATAAATAAATAAATATATATATATATTGATTGACAAATAGGCCGATAAATAGAAAGACAGTTAGATAGTTTGAGAGAGAAAGATAAAAAGAAGATATATTAATTAATTGATAAATATAATAGTTCATAGTTACATAGATATATAGATTGACATATAAACATTTTGACATAAAATAGATAGATATAATGATAACAAAAAGACAAATATATAGATAAACTTATAAATAGATACATAGATATACAAATAGACAGATTGATTGATTGATAGTCAGATTATAGATAGACTAATAGGCTGATAAACTGATAGACTGATAGAATGATAGAGAGGCAGATAGATATATATAAAGACAGATAAAAAGATATATAAATAAATATTTAGAAAGACAAATAGATAGATAGGTAAGTAGGTAGAGAGCTATATAGATAGATAGATAAATAGATATAAATATAAATAGATAGATTGATAGATTGATAAACAGATAAATATATGGATATAAAGATAGATAGATAGATAGATAAACAAATAGAATGATAGATATATTATAGATATACAGATAGATAGATTAATTAATAGATCAATTGATAGATAAATAGATAGGCATTTAGAAAGGTATATATATAGAGAGGTAAATAGCTAGTTATATAGATAGATAGATAGACAAATAGATATAAACATAGATAGATAAAGATAGATAGACAGACAGATAGATAGAAAGTTAGATAGACAGATATATAGATATATAGATAGATAGATTGATAGATAGATTTATATATATATTGATATACAAATTTATTGACAGATTGATCGACAAATTGATAGAGATAGTGATAGACTATTTGATAGACAGATTGATATACATAATGATAGACATAATGATAGATAGATATATAGACAGACAAACACATGGAAAGATAGATACATATATACAAAGATAAGATAGATAGATAGATAGATAGACATACATATTGATTGATTGATATATAGAGAGAAAGATAATTATACATATAGATAGACAGAGAGATAGATAATTAGACAAACATACATAAAGATAAATAGACAGATATAGATAGATAGTTAGATAAACAAATATATAGGCAAATTAATAGATAGATATATAAATAGATAAATAGATAGACAAATAGATAGACAGATAGAGACACATAGATAGATATATAAATATATATATATATATATTGATTGACATTTAGATATATAGAAAGATAAATAAATAGATAAAAAGATTGATAGATAGAGACATAGGTAAAAAAATTGATAGATATATAGATAGATAGATAAATAAATAAATAAATAAATAGATATAAAGATAAATAGATTGTTAGACATAAAGATAGATAGATATATAGAAAAATAGATAGATAGATAGATATATAGACAAATAGATAGATAGATAGATATATAGACAAATAGATAGATAGATAGATATATATACACATATAGATAAAGAGATAGATAGATAGATATTTAGATAAGTAGATAAATAGATAAAGAGTTAGACAGATAAATAGATAAATAGATATATTGATATATAGATATATTGATAGAAAAATAGATATATAGATAAAAAGATTGACAGAATGATAGACATATATATAGACAGATTAATAGACATTATAATAGATAGATTAAAAGATTGATTGATATATAGATTTAAAGAAAGATTAATAGAGAAATTGATAGTGAGAATAATAGATAGATTGAAAGACAAATTAAATCTCTCACTCAGGTTTTCTCTCTGCACGGGGTTTCTCATTGCACAAAGAGAGAAATCTAAGAACACTCCATTGCTGCTCAAATCGAGCTAAATTCAAGGTGAGAATGGAGAAAACTAACTTATTATTAAATAATAAGTCTTTTGCCTTGATGGTGAAAGGAACCGCACCGATTTCACGAACTCAAGGGAACAAAAACAAGCTCCTGGTTATCATCTTCTCTGCCGAAGAAACTAGAAGGCTCCTAGAACCTTTCGAATACACGCTCGTTGGTAAGTTCTCTCACGGCAGGCCTCGTGCGATTGGAATTCACAAATTTATTGATAATTTAAAGCCTAAGGGGAAGGTGAAGTTTGCTGACTTCGACGCCAAATATGTCGTGCTGCAATGCTCTCTACTGGAAGATCAATATCGCCTATGGCAGCGGGGATTATGGCAAGTCTACGGCTTCCCCATGCGTATACTGAAGTGGACAAAGGATTTCACTCCTCTTGAAGAGGCGCCTATAGGCCCGGTATGGTTTATATTGTTGTTTGTGCCACTTCATTTATTCTCTAAAACATCTCTCTATGCAATTTTGTCGTGTTTGGGAAAGCCCATGCTACGGGACGAAGCCATAGTAACCATGTCAAGGCCGAATAAAGCTCGTGTATGTTTCGAGCTTAACCTCTTAACTAAACCGCCCGACAAAATATGGATAGGCAGTGGTGAAGGTGAATAGGCCGAGGGGTTTTGGCAAACTGTCATCCCCGAAAGCCTTCCTCCTTACTGTCTAAGTTGTAAGAGGCTCGGGCATGAAAATCTATCATGCAAGGTGGGGGAAGATGAGCAGAACAATGGGCAGCAGCATGAAGGAGGAGGTAAGAAGGTGATGCAATGGGTAAGGAAAGAGGAGGCCCCTCTTCTCAAACAAAATATCCAGCCGAAGGGATACCTGGACAGTGGAAATATCCCATGCTTTCTGCCAGATTATCCAAAGATTACTCAAGAAGAAGTAATCCCGATAGAGACTAACTTAGAGATAGAGAAGGATGATAGCTTAAATAAATGATGGGAGGAGGTAAAACACAAGAGAAAATATAAAAAAACATCTAAAACCAGAATTGTATTGAAAGAAAAACTTGAAGATTATGCGTGGATAAACGAGGATCTTCTGGACTTCCCTGAAGATGAATCGATAATTTTTAGTTGTCCTTCAAGTAACAAGGGTGATGTATATCAAGACGAGCCTGAGGTGAAAGCAAAGGATGATATATATATTTATAATGAAGATTGGGGGAATCTCTCAAGAACCCAATCAATGGAGGCCCTAAAGCAAATGGCCATGGTGCTTGGAAAACAGGTAAAATATAATGAGATTAGGCATGAAAATACTCACACTCCTAAAACAGTAAGAAATACGAAAAAATATGCTAACATGTCTTATGAATCTAAGTGTAGAACTCGAGCCCAAGCCAAATTAGGTTTTAATGGATAGATTCCTATATTGGAATGTTAGGGGGGTAGCTAATAGCCCCACGATAAATAGATTAAGACTTTTAATTAAAGAACACAAAATTTCATTAATGATTATTGCAGAGCCAATGGCCCTGCAAGATCAACTAAATAAATATAGAGAAATTTTAGGATTTAATAAGGCTTATGCTAACCTAAATAGTAAACTTTGGATTTTATGGCACAATAAGCTGAAAATTGAAATATTAAAAGATACTGAACAAATAGTACATTTCAAATTAGATAAGAACACAGATCAAATAATTTCAGCAGTTTATGCAAAAAACGATAAACAATCTAGGTTAGCTCTATGGGAGGAAATGAAAGATATAGCAAGTAGAAATTCACCTTGGATCATAGGAGGCGACTTTAACATAATTAGAAGCCCTCAAGAAAAGAAAGGTGGCAAACCACCGGATAAGGTAGCCATGAAACAATTTAATGACACAATAGCTAATACTAATCTAATGGAAATAGACTTCACAGGTTCGAGATATACTTGGTGCAATAATTGGCAAAAAAGAGGAGTCATCTGGGCTCGACTGGATAGGATAATGTGTAACACAAAGTGGGTCACCTCACAAGTGATTACGGGGCTTAGACACTTAAATAGAACTTGTTCTGACCATAGCCCTCTGCTTATCATGATTCAACGAAACTAGGGTAATACGTCTAATTTCAAATTCCAAAATATGTGGGTAAAGCATGCAAGCTTGGAAGGCCTTGTCAAAGAGTCTTGGAAAGAGCCAGCAGAGGGCAAGCCAATGAAAGTTCTATCAATTAAGCTTCTGAGGCTAAAAGCTTGTTTAAAAACATGAAATAAAGTGGTCTTTGGAAAATTAAATCAGGAGCTAAAAAAAGTAGAAGAAAAAGTAGCCAAGCTGGAACAAGATTTTGACTCCACTAATAATAATGAAACTCGGATAGAACTAAGTAAGGCTAAAGGAGAGCTAAGATTGAAATTACACATGGAAGAAATTTATTGGAAACAACGAGCAAAGATAAAATGGTTAAAAGATGGTGAACGTAATACTAAATTATTTTACAATATGACTAAAATAAAATCTCAAAAGGATAAAATTAAAGGACTAAAAAATGAAGAAGGAAAATGGGTAGAAGATGAAAAGGAAATAGGAGCTCTTTTTAAAAATTTTTTTGAAAATCAACTATGCAGTCAGTCATGTAGGACAGACAATTCTCTAATGCATGAGATTAGGGCAACCATTACAGAAGTTCAAAACCATTTAATGGAATTGATCCCAGAAGAACTAGAAGTTAAAGAGGCTGTCTTTAGTCTTGATAAAGAAAGTGCAGTAGGACCTGATGGTTGGAATAATTATTTTTTCCAGGCAAACATGCATACGGTTAAAACTGAGCTAGTCCCTGCAATTGCAAGTTTTTTTGTAGGTGCGGAAATCCCAAAATCATGGGTAAAATCTTTTATAGTATTAATCCCAAAAAAAGAATCACCACAGAAATGCGAGGATTATAGACCAATAAGTTTATGCAATGCTATTTATAAAATTTTGACAAAAATATTACAAAATAAACTAAGCTTAATTTTACACTCAATAATATCTCAGGAACAAACAGGTTTTGTTAAAAATAGATTAATAATTGAAAATATAAAACTTGTATCAGAAATGATGAAAGAAATAGGAGGTAAATCAAGAGGAAAAAACTTAGTGGTCAAGCTAGATCTATCGAAAGCCTTCGATAGAGTAGAATGGGATACCCTTTGTTTTGTGCTGAGAAGGTTCGGTTTCTCTGAGCTAACCATAGATCTAATATATAGATGCATTTCAAGTACTTGGGAAAGAGTCCTTGTAAATGAAAAGATAAGTGAGGAATTTAAACCAAATAGAAGTTTAAGGCAAGGAGATCCGTTATCCCCCCTTCTTTTTGATATTTACTTAGAACTATTAATACGAAACTTGAATAAGAAAATATCCGAAGGCAAAATAATGTCATTCAGACAACTAAGGAATACACCCAGAATAGGCTGTTTAGCCTACGCAGATGACCTTATAATTTTTACAAATGCTAGTACAAAGTCTTTAATGAATCTTATGGATCTTCTTCAAATATTTGAAAAAAAGACAGGCCAAATGGTAAATAAAAGTAAATGTCAGTTTATGCTTGCTAAAAATGCAAAATTAAAGTTAGTAGATAAAATCAAAAATATCACAGGTTTTGCAGAATTTAAAGGGGCATTAATATACCTAGGTTGTCCGATATATGAGGGGAGATTGAAGGAAGAATATCTAACTTACCTTCAAGATAAGCTAAGAAAGAATATAGCAGGATGGAAAGAAGAGCTCCTGGGATTTGGGGGGAGGATAACACTGCTTTCACATGTCTTACAAAACACACTAACACATATTTTATCAGTCATACATCCCCCTAAAAAAATTATTAAAAAACTCGAATCAGAAATGTCTAACTTCTTATGGGGTAAAAAACAAGGTAGAAATAAATTACACTGGAAGGACTGGAAAAGTATCTGTTATCCGAAAGAGGAAGTAGGATTAGGGCTAATGAGCCTTCAGGACTCGGCAGCTGCCTGAGATTGCAAAGGCTGGTGGAGACTTAAAGAAAGTGATAATCTTTGGGCTAAATATATGCGGGTAAAATATTTAGATAATAAGAATAAGACCCCTAAGAAACCTTCGAACAGTTGGAAGTCAATGGAAAAACAAAAAGAGATAGTAGACTCACACTCTACACTAAAGAAGAGTGGCTGGAAATGGACGTTAACACCACAAGGAAACTTCTCCCTCAAGTCAGCAAAAGATCTGGTCAGAAAGAAAAAACCGGCTCAAACTCTATTTAAATGGGTATGACAAGAAAACATCCCGCAAAAAATGCGTTCCTTCATATGGAAGGCTCTAATGAATGCTATACCGGTAAATAAGAATATACAAAAGAAAGGGATAAAAATGACATCAAGATGTGAATGTTGTTCACAAGCGGTTGAAACAACCGATCATTTATTTTCCAATGGGCCTATTCCAATGGAAATATGGAGAGAGATGGAATGGGAAAAATGAATATGTAACATAGATGATGGATTAATAGATAAAGTTAAAAAATGGGAAAGAGAAAATACGAAAAGCCCCACAAGAAAATGCCATAATCAGAAACTGCCGCATCTAATTATTTGGTGCATATGGAAATCTCGAAACAAAAGTAAATTTGAAAATAAGAGGATGAATTTAACAAAAATTATAAAAGATATTAGAAAGGAGATATGTAATATATCAATAATAAAACCTATAAAAATAGAGGAAATGAAACAAGAAAAGAAGCTTGAGAAAGCATGGGACCTCACTTATAAAGTTATAAAACAGCAATGGGCTAAATGTATACAGTGGAACACTCCACCGGTTGGCAAATTTTCACTTAATACGGATGGTAGTTTTAGCAGGGACACTGGAATAGCAGGAGGAGGCGGGGTAATAAGAGATCATACAGGGACAGTAAAGAGAGCTTTCATCAGATCTAGTAGAGCCTCCTCGGCCCTAGAATCAGAAATTAAAGCATTGAAATCAGGGTTAGAGATATGTAAGCAGCTAAATTTTAAAAATATAGAAGTTCAGGTTGTCTCGAAATTATTAGTCGAAACAGTAATTAACAAGAAAATATTATGGAGGTATGAAGAGGACCTAGAAGTAATTCTTAGCCTTTTGGATGAACTAAAGGCCTTAATAACACATATATATAGAGAAGCTAATAATCTAGCGGATAGTCTATCTAGAATAGGCACCACTAGAGGAGATATAGAATATAACGTGTAATCCATGCCAAATAAACTAAAGGGAATAGCATGTTTAGATAAAATGAGATTTCCTTATATTAGAACAAATAAATAGACCACAAAGGTATGACAAAGTCTCAACCTTCTGTTGGATCGTGCGGGAATCCGACATTGCAGGGAATTTCTACCTCATACTTAAATGGAATGGAAGGGTGGAGGTTGCGCCATCTTAAAAAATAAAAATAAAACTTAAAGCATAATTTAGAATATTGAATCTAAAAAAGAAGCAAACCGGTTAGAGTTATGAATGTGTTAATTCTGCATTTCGGCAGAATAGTGCATATCTATAAATATGTATTTGGACTTTCCTTGCAGGATGTTAAGAAGAATAATAGGGTATAAATGAAGGAGAATTCATTGCAGGATGTGTTAACTCTGCATTTCGGCAGAATGTGTTAATTTTGCATTTCGGCAGAATAGTGCATATCTATAAATATGTATTTGGACTTTCCTTGCAGGATGTTATGAAGGAGAATTCTGTTTTTAATTCGACAATTCTGTGGAGTTTTAGTCTAATATTTTATAAGTTTAACAAGGGATAAGGGTAATAGGGTGCCAAGTTATCTTGTAGGCACGTTCATTTTTTTCTCTTTGGATTTTACAGGTTCAGAAGTGTATAAATGAAGAAGGAAGACGGCTGGAAACTTTTTAGAAAGAATGTGAAGAGAAGAGCCCGAGACATGGGGAAGATGAGAGATAGAGGTCCGATCACATGGGCAGCACTATCCCCATATGCTGCCTGCCACTTGAACCAGCTGCTACTAGCTATTGCTATACCTCTGATTCTACTGTTGTCTAGCATCTTCCTCCACACAATGTTGATACAACATCAAATAAAGGAGCATATATTATCAAGAACTACGTGAACAAAGAATAAGGAAGATGGGAGAACAAAGAAGAAGCTGCCTGAACAAATCTTATATACTACATATACCTATGTAGAGTGCTGCCTGTTGCTGCCATGAGTCTACCTGCTGCTGAGATAAGTCTACTTGCTGCTGTGAAAAGTCTACCTGCTATTGCTTGCTACACTGCTACATAAATATGAAGGAGCACAAAGAGAGTGGCTACTGCCAAAGTTGACTCAACTAAGGATAAATTACTGTATTTTGTGTTATTTTGGTTAGGGTCTTGTCCTGTAAATGTAATGACCTATAAATAGAGTTATGTGGTTGTAAAGGTCTTCCTCCGCCTACAAGTGAGGGTTATGTTTCTTTAATAATAGTTAAAAGACCATTTATAAACAAAAAATGAAAGACAGATTAAATGACAGATAGATAGATAGATAGATACATAAATAAATTGATAAAAATATAGATAGTTAGATTACATAGACAGATATATAGTATAGATTATTAGATAGATAGATTGAAAAATAGATTGAAAGATATAGATTGACAGATAGATAGAGATATAGATAGAAAAAAAGATATTTGGATATATAGACATATAAATAGACAGAAAGATATACTAATAGATAAATAGATATATAGATCGCAAGATAGATAGGAAGATAGATAGAAAGATAGATAGAAAGATAAATAGAAAGATATATAGACATATAGATAGAAAGAAAGATAGATAGATAGATCGATAGATTTCTAGATAGATAGATAGATAGATAAATAGAAAAATAAATAGATAGATATTTATTTTATAAAATCATATATTAATTAGGTACAAATATTTGCACACAATATTATTTAAAAACTTATAATTCTTAATTCTTAGCCTAAAATATAATATATAATAAAATACGTTCACAAATTTTGCTATTAGATTATTTTACCTAATATTTTCTTAATTAATAATATTCTACGATATTTTAATAAACATTTAATTAGGGTTTACGTCAAATATGAATAATTGTGTGTGTATTAGTTAATTGACTCTCTGAACTAGGTAAAGCTGGACCTCGCTCACTAGTGACAATTTCTTGAAGCCTATTGATTCTGTTTGTTTATCTCATTAGAACTCTTTGCTGCCATATAACAAAGGGATTGAGATTTAGTGAAAGAAATTAGGTGTACGTTCACAAAGCTATTCAACAGGCTGTTTACCGACAAGGAGATGAGGATTTTGATGCTAGGTCTTGATGCTGGTGGTAAGACAACCATTCTGTATAAGTTGAAGCTTGGTTAAATTGTCACCACAATTCCTACTATTGTCTTCAATGTAGAGACTGTTGGATACAAAAACATCAATTTCACTGTGTGGGATGTTGTGAGTCAAGACAAGATTCACCATTTCTGGAGAGATTACTTCCAAAATACCCAAAGTCTCATATTTGTAGTGGACATCAAAGACAGAGATCGAGTTTTGAAGCCATAGATGATTTGCATAGGATGCTAAATGAGGAAAAGCTTCGAGATGTAGTTTTGCTAGTGTTTGCCAAAAAGCAAGATCATACCAAAGCGTTGAATGCAACTGAAATTACTAGCAAACTAGTACTTCATTCTTTTTACCAAGGCCATTGGCACATTTAGAGCACATGTGCTACCTCTAGTGAGGACCTTTATGAAGGTTTTGATTGGCTTTCCAATTACATTTCCAACAAGTCATAAATAATTTTAGCATGATGAGACAAGCTTTGTTGACATATCTGGATGTAGAAGTAATCTTTGCCTATTTTGCTTGAATTTTGTTCTATTATGTGGAAGACATCATCTATTTCTAAGAGATTCAAATTGTATTTATATTTATATATTGAATGCCTGAAATACAAGATCACATTTACATTGTCCTGATATGTTGTATGCTGAACTTGTTTGGTTTCTGTTTTGTGTCTTTTTTCCATTGGATCCCATAGGTATGAGAACATATAACTATAAATAATTGTCTTTGACTATATGTATAACTATAAAATATTATACATTATTATATTTAAAAATATAATTAACAACATATATTTAATAAACATTTTTATATATTAGTATATAAAAGTGTATTTTACCATATATATACTTATAGATAACTATATATATAGATATAAAAAATTACATAAAAAAAATATATACCTACATGTATAAATATAAGTATAACTATATGTATAACCACATATAACTATATTTATAATTACATGTGTAATAACATACAACATTAATTTAACTATATGTGTATAACTATATATAAATATTAGTTTAACTATATAACACTTGATATAATTAAATATAACTATATTTGTAACTATGTATACATATATGTAAATTTATATATTTGTTTATAATTTTATATATTTATGTATAACTATTTGTATGAATATATCTATATATAACTATATATTTAACTATATAAAAATATTTACAGCTATATTTACTATATGTATAATAACATATAACTATAGATAATTATATCTTATTATATGTATAACTTTAAAAGCTTTACACATAACTTAATTTAAATATATAATTTACAACTTATATTTAATATATATTTGTATATATTAGTATATAAAAATGTATTTTATTATATCTATACCTATACATAACTATATGTATAATTATATAAAATTATAATAATATATATATATATATACCTACATGTATAAATATAAGTATACTATATGTGTAACTATATGTATAACCACATGTAACTATATTTATATTTACGTGTATAACAACATACAACATTATGTTTAACTATATGTGTATAAATATATATAAATATTTGTATACCTATATAACACTCTATATAATTAAATATAACTATATTTGTAACTATGTATACATATATGTAAATCTATATATTTATTTATAATTTTGTATAGATTTATTTATACCTACTTATAATTACTTGGAGTTATGGAACAATGCAAAACAGCCTCAGAAATCAGGTATGATTTGGATGATAGCTATCATACACTACTTTCTTTTTCCTTATAACACTAATGTATGCTGATAAAATATTATTAAAATTTGAAACTTGTAATCATATCACAATGTTCCTATAATAATGAGAGTAATATAAGCTCTAATTTATTTAACAATTTACATCCTTAGTTAATTGGGTACACTCTAGAAAGATACATGAGTTGGTAATGAAATCATACAAATCTCATGAGTTTGATGTTACTTAAAATAAGGAATTGGAACTATGGATCAATGCAAACGAGCATCAAAAATCAGGTATGATATTGATGATAGCCATCACAAACTGCTTTCTTTTTTCCTTATTAAACTAATGAATGCTGAAAAAATGATCATAAATTTTGAAACTTGTAATCATATTAGGTTCGCTATTATGTTTCTTTCAAGGCTAATTTATAAACTTTTATACACTATTATGCATTTATATTTAATATTGCTTCTCATCTAGTTTGTGCTTTGCTTTTTCACTTGATATCTACATGAAAACATCCATTGAGTAGCCAAGTAATTTTACACGTGGAACTTTATTGAGTATATATGTACATGTACACTGTAGTGTACATGTACTTATATTATGTGTACATATACACAGATAATGGTATATATGTATAAGTTTTTACCAGTATATATGTACATACTTGTACATATATACTCTAGAATGTAAATGTACATACATGTACATATATACTATAGTATATATGTATACGCGTATATATTTACAAATATACTATAGTGTATATGTACATTTACTGAGTATATATGTACATATAAATACTTGTACATGTATACCAGTATATATGTACATATAGATATATACCATTATATACATATATACTCCTATATATATATATGTACAAATATAATAGTATATATATACATATATACTACAATATATATGTACAAATATATTACAGTATTATATATTTATGACATTAAGATTTACAAAATCATGACATATAGTTTTTAGTGATGTAGAATTTAGCATGGTTTGTATTAAATCAAAATTTTTCAAGGTTTGTAGTAATCTAAAACTCTTCATATGTTATATCTGCTACTAAATTATATGTGTATACCTATATATAAATATTTGTATAACTATATAAACTTATATAATTAAATATAAGTATATTTATAATTATGTATGCATATATGTATATATCTTTGTAAATCTATATATTTGTTTATAACTTTGTATATATTTAAGTACAACTACATATAACATCTTGTATGAATATATCTATATATAACTATATGTTTAACTATATATAACTATTTATAACTATATATACTATATGTATAATAACATATAAATATAAATAATTGTATCTTACTATATGTATAACTATAAAAACTTTTTACATTTAGACTAATGATTAATCAGCTATAAGAATAAAAAAGTAAACTTAATTATTAATTAAAAAATTTATTAAAATATAAAGAAAATAATTATTTTTGTTTAATGAAATTATGATCATGAAGGATTTGAAGATGATAACTTTTTAATTCAAATAAGATAGATGTAAGTTATAGGGTGGTTTTCGAATATGAGTCTTTATAACCTGTTAAAATACTTAGACATCAATTATTGTTCTTTTTTTAGAGGACATGAAGAATCTAGATGCATTAAGTTTGTAAAAATTATATAAAATTTTTTTTCGTGATATCTAAAATGTCTCGTTATTAGCTGATCTTTACTTTGTTTAGTGTATATTAAAATCTATCGTATTTATGATTGTGAATATTATTTTAGATAGGAAAATCAAATTACAATCAATATTATTGAAAATTTGTTATGATAGAAAGATTAAGATAATTCATAGATTAGTCTTGAAAATCAAATTCATACATTACAAAAAATACATATGATGATGTATATGATAAAATTTAAAGTTGTATAGATCATAACAGTTAGATTAAAAATGATGTTATAATTTTTATCATTTTATGACTTAATGATTTGTAATATTTTTTATGTTTTAGTTTTATTTTTAAAGATTATGTTACCATATTTTATTTTAATAAGTATTAATTATAATTTAAATTTAAATAATTTTTTTTAATGTTTTTTTTAATTCATAATTTTAAATTTTCTATATACTAGGTATGTGTGTATATATTTTGTATTTACATTATGTATATATGTATCTACAGAATAATTTCTATCTATATACAATGTGTATATGTATATATTCAATATGAGTGTGTATACACATTGTATGTACATTCTATATACATTATGTATGTATTTTGTATATTGTAATACAAAATAATTATATTATGTGTATATATAGATACACATAACAATTAACACATCTATGTTATGTATAATATATTGATATAATGCTACCATCATTCTCATCACTTGCCGCCTGCACACACTATCCAGGAGACATGGCCCATAGTAGTCTAGGGTCCAGGGCCTAGGACCTTATGAGGTGGACCAGGTGCCATGAACAGGCCCTGACTAGGGCATGCATGGCTTTCCTAGTTCAGACCCTGGCTATTCTAGGTTGGGCACGTGCCTGGCCAGATAATAACCATTCTCATCATAATTGTTGGCAAAGATTTTCATGAGAACTATCTGGAGTATATATTTTTTTCTATGAAGTATGAGTGAGGAATATATATAATATTCATTATATTTATTGCATAATTTTAATTTATGTATTTTTATTTAACTTGTATCTAGTCTATGTAGCGTAGTGCTTATATTGATGGCATGCTTCAAACACTTTTACTTTTGTTCTTTAAAAAAACATCATGTGTCTTGGGGCAGTCATCAACATGTTAGCTGAAATGATGGTGGTGGTGGTATTATCACTTTTATTTCTCCCATTTTATATCATGTTCAATAATATAAATACATGCGTTTAGGTGCCTGATTCTTAATGCAGCCAAACCTATAAAAGTGATTAAGTGCAATGCCACACAAAAGAAGAAATACATGATGAAAATTTATCTTCGAGAGCATATTAGATTTATAAGATAGAAAGCATGTTGTGATTCAACTAGCATCAAGGTCATTGGAGATTGTATTATTTAGTTTTGGCACGTGTTATTTTTTTGTTATGTTTTGGAAGATAAAAATTTTGTTTGTCTGGACATGTACTGTTCTGAATTTCACTGCGTGACTTTTTTATTTTTTATTTGTCAATTAGTTTTTGTAAAGGCTGAAGCCTATGCAATTTGTTAATGATACAATGATTCTACTTACCATGCAGAGTTGGATGTTCTGGCAATGCAATACTGGGCCTCATGTGCTAGCTCTTGTGGTATAATGATCTTTCTTTTCAGTCATGTGGCGCATGACATGCACTATATATGTACAAATATATAAGTATGAATATACTTGGTATATACAAACTTATATAATGAGTATATACGTAGGTATATAATGAGTATGTACATAAGTGGGTGCATATATTTATTTGTAGACATGTATATATTATCATACATACATGCCCATTCACACACACACACACACACACACACATGTTTGAATATATAATTGCTCAGGCTGGTCTTTTCATCATCATGCATTGCTTACCGATGCAATTCATAAAAGTCATGAATATTAGACCTTTCCCAAACTATGGCATGAAGATATTTTTTATCTATGCCAGCCTGGAAGACATAGGTTGGTCTTAAATCTTTTAGTAATTGTGTAGGTATGCAATTATCACAAGGTACAAAGTGTATGTATGAAGAAATAAGTTTTCTTGCTGTAGGGCACTTCAATGATTGGTTATAATTGTTCTGTCTTAGGATGATGATAATGATGCTGATGTAGTGTCGAGTAATTTTATTACATCTCACAAAACTATATTCAATTGGAAGGAAAAACATATCATTACATGATTTTTACAGGCCGCAAGTGCCGAGAAGAATATCGAGTCCTATTTAGGGAGAAGTAGCTCGCCGCCACGTCAAGAACTCACTCAATCTCAAAATAAGTGGTTGGTAGGGAAGTTTATCAATCAAGTATCATCGCCAGCCCCACTTTTATTATCAGCGACAGCAGCAACGGCAGCAGTAGCATAAGCTACTATAGTATTGGCTATAGCAGGGGCAATGGAACTAGTAATGGCAGCATCAGTAGCGGCAGCCGCAGCAGAAGCAGTAAGAGCAGCAGTAGTAGTAGCAGTGGCAGCGGTAGTAGTAGTAGCGGCGGCGGCAACAGTAGCAGCAATGACAGTGGTAGTAGCAATAGCATGAGCAATAGTAGTAGCGGCGGCTGTAGTAGCAACACCAGGAGAAAAAGTAGCAGTGGTTGTAACACCCATTTTCAAACACATTTCATTCAAACCATTTCAAATATGTGGAAGCATTTTTTTTTGTTTGCTACGGTAGACCCATAAACATTTAACAATTCACTTACAAAATAGCATACCATGCCTTTCAAAATATTACATAACATTGTTTCATAATTTACTATTTTTAAAATACAAAATAAAGTCATGCTCAAATTGATATTAATGCATATGACGGAGCATACTCCTTAATTCTTTCTCAGTGACTCTGTGCTTCTCGATCTTGCCTCTTCCCCCTTACACTGTCTATCACTCGGTACCTACGCATTGGTAAAACAATAGGCTAAGAATTTTCATGCTTAGTGGTTCTATACAAATCCATTCTTTAGTTTCAGTTAAAACAAATCATGCAATTTAGCAATTCAATACTTTCAAACCTTTATGAATAATTAATGTAATTATAATACATATACTTGTTATATATACAATCAGTTACAATTCATTAATCATCCCAAAATACACTTTCATATTTAATAAATCATGCTTTAATCAAATCATGCATTTTACAATGCTCTTTTCAATTTCAATATTTCACAATTTCAAATCAATTCAAATATACTCACAAATTCATTTCAGTTATGCAATTCAATTCATTTTTACAATTCAATTCAGTAATGCCAATTAGTTCAATTATGCTAATCAGTTCAATTATGGCCATCAGTTCAATTATGCCGTTGATGAATTTAACCTTTGCCTTCGCTATACCGGATATCAGAGTCACCGGCATGGTCCCGCTGGGCTATAGGCCGGTATAAAAATAGTTTTATAACATAGTATTGTCCCGCTGGGCTACTGACTAGTTATAACAATCAAATTGTGAACACTATCGATACGGTCCCGCTGGGCTGCTGATTGGAGTGACATATCAATAAAATCATTCGTAGTACTGCTATTTTGACTCCTATTGGTATACCAATCTATTCTTAATACGAACCAAATGGTTAATATTCTATTAAGGGCGTTCAAATCTTTTATAGTAAAGTACAATACAATTTATATATTTCTATAAATAGTTCACTTTTAATAGTCATGAAATTTTTATATGCAAACATTTTATAATCATTTTCTTCAAATCATTTAAAACCATTCAATATGCCTTTCTTATTCATTTAGAACAAGTATTTCAAATATTGAAACGAGAATAAGAAAAGGTAGAACAAACATTCAAAAACTTGAAACAAGGAATGGAAGTAGATAGAACAAACCCAAAAATATTGTCGTCCTTTAATTCCAGTTCTCGGAATCTCGACCTCAACTTGGACTTTCCTCCCCGTTAATCCCTAATCCAGCGCACATATTTCACCATCAACGAATAACCAAAGAAAAATCATTTGTGCATTCTAGGATTTTTGGTTAGAGTTGTCTACCCAATACACCTTCACTTGCCAAATTTTTTTGGCGATAATTGAGTCATATTTAGCTTATATATCATTCACGAAAATTATAGCTCTATTAGTCTATTTGTAGTAAGAATTTTAATTATTTAATTTGGATCACCCAAACACAAGTTATGGCATTTTTATGCCAAACTGGTCGGTATGCCCAATTCACTAGGTTACCTACTGTTTTTCTCAATTTTAGGGATCTTAACTCCATAAATTGGTAGTGGTCCCTTCTAATCATTTGATAATATGGTTCTAATGTTTTCCCTACAATTGGAATTATCCAATTTGGATCCCAAAAACTCAAGTTATGGAATTTTATATTCAGACTACTCTAATTTTCAAAACAGAAGCAGATTTTTTTTTCTTGCACATAGCTCCCCTTTTTAAGGATTTATGGACACTTTGGGGTTATAAATTGTATACCATTACTTCAAGTAAATTATTCTCCTAGAAGTCTCGTTTACCCATAAATTTGAATCACTCAATTCGGATAAGAAATGATTAAGTTATGGCCAAAACAAAAACATAGGTTTTGGAAAATTTTGACAGCATCTCATTTGAACTACCATAAATTCACTCTTCGTGATTTTCATCCAAAACACCTCAAAATTCAGAATAAATCATGTCAATCACTATTAATAACATCCTAATATCATCCTAAACCAATCACAAGCAAATCCCATGGATGATTTAGGGTTTTTCGAACTCAAACATCATAAAAAAATAAATTCTAGAGTTTATTCACTTACCTTGAATCACTTGGAAAACCCTTGGCCTAGCCTTCTCCTTGAACAACCTTATAAATTCTTGCACAAATCTCTTGATTTATTCTACAAAACCCTAGCTTCCTCTCTTTGCTCCTCTCTTCTCTCCCAAACACGTTTTTTTTTAATGAGCTCTTGGAAACCCTTGGTCTTTAAATCAAATTCCTCATATAAGGCCTTCCTGCAAAGCCCATTTGGACTTAAGTCTCTTAATTTTGGTCTTTAAATCACTTCTTATATAAGGCCTTGGTTAGCCTACAAAGCCCATTTGGATTTATGTTATCCCCAAAATACTATATAGCCCATACATCCTTCTATTTGCACTTCAAATATTCTCATATCCACTCTTAGATACATAAACATATTCACAAATGACCTTTAGGTCCTGATTTTATAAGTTTCTACTTTTGCCCTTGACACATGGGTACATTTTCGGGTTTAATCGTTTAAATCACTTATCAAATAACAATTAATATTCATTTAATAATTTTCAAAAATACCCATGTTCGACTCAATTTATAACTGAATATATAATAAAATTATAAAAAAATTATAGGGTATTTTTGGGGCCTTACAGTGGTGGTGGCAGTAGCAGTAGCAAAGGCTATATATACGTACGTATATACGCACAAATATTACTATAGTATTTGTACATATAATACTACAATATTATATGTACATATATACTGAGTATATACATACACAGTATATATGTACATAAAATACTACAGTAATATATGATCATATACACTATAGTATATATGAACATATATACTATAGTATTATATATTTATCAAAACATAACTTTTTTTTAATTTTTTTTTCATTTTATTCACTGATTTAAATTTCATACAAATATGGTACCTCATTATTCTCTATATGATGTTTGTATAAGTAAAAGAATTTTTTATTAGACATGATGCACCGCGACTCGGACAGCTTTGTAGCAGTAGAAAGATGGTGATCAGAGGAGCTAAAGAAGAGAAAGCAACATCAATGCACTAATATATTATACTTTATGTACTATCAGTAGATACATTAATGAATAAGATGTAATAAAATTTTGTTGTCTTTCTTTTAAATATGTAAGACAAGGGTTGCTTAGATTGGAGTTATTCAAAATTATTATTCTAATAATTTTTTCATCATTTTGTGTTCCACATTAGCATGGTGGAGTGCTCCATTTTTCTAGGTTCAAGTTTCTTATTTATTTGTTAATGTTTACTACTACAGTTGATCAGTCTATATTTCATTTGCCAGTTCTTTGTTAGCTTGACAGCTCAGTCATGGCGGGGCAGAGCATGCCCCTTATAAGCCTTGGGACCGGGAGAGTGTTTTGGTTGAGAGGAGGCAAGATGCGAACTTTGATGCTCCAAGCCTACCTCGTGGCTCCTCTTCCATGTTTTTCTCTAATAGTTTTCAGAGATATTTTCTAAAATTTAAATATTCTTCGTATTTCATATTTATGTTGATAGAGAAGTAATCTGTCATCTTTTTGAAGTATAAATGGGATCATACTAATTTGTTGTAGTTTTGTGTCATCTTTGTGAATTATAAATGGGATAATATTAATTTGTTGTAGTTTTGTATCATCCGAGGTTAGGTGATTATATATACATACATATAATACTGTAGTATATACGTACATATATACTGTAGTATATAGTGCATATATATTGAGTATATACTGTACGTATATATTGAGTATATATGAATGTATATATTGAGTATATATGCATGTATATACCGAGTACATATATACCCAGTATATACGTGCATATAAACTTAGTATATACGTGCATATATACTCAGTATATACGTGCATATATTCTTGGTATATACGTACGTATATACTAGGTATATACGCACGTATAAACTCGGTATATACGTACTATAAACTCGATATATACATACTGTATATAATCGGTACATACGTATGTATATACTTGGTATATACATACGTATGTACTTAGTATATACACACTTATGTGCTGTAGTATATAACTACGTATATACTAAGTATATACGTACATATATAATATAGTATGTATGTATGTATATACTATAGTATATGTACATATAATACTACAGTATTATATGTAAATATATACTTAGTATATGCGTATATTTATACATAGTATATATGCACATATAAACTTTGTATATACATGCATATGCTCAGTATATATGTGTGTATGTACTCGGTATATACGTACTATATACTATGTATATACGTACTATATACTTGGTATATACGTACTTTATACTCGGTATAAACGTACTATATACTATGTTTATACATACTATATACTCTGTATATATGTAAATATATACTCGGTATATACGTACCTATATACTTGGTATATACTAAATATATACTCGGTATATACATACTTATATACTCGGTATATACATACTTATATACTTGGTATATACGTACTTATATACCCAGTATATATGCACACATATACTATAGTATATGAACATATAATACAGTAGTATTATATGTGCATATAATATTTTAGTATTAAATGTACGTAGATATCGAGTATATATGTACTTAGTATATATGAATTTCAGCCGAGACCCGACCCACTATCCCGACACCCGACCCAATCCCAACGGGAAAAAGAAAATTCAAATATAATTGAATTTCAGCCGTTGGATTCGCCTCCAATGGCTAGGGGGCAGAATCCGACGGTCCTGGTGATTCTGCCCCCTAAATATATATTAAAAATTCAAAAAAATAATAAAAAAATATCTTTTTTTATAAAAAATTAATATCTTTAATCTATAAATTCTATCCCCCTCCCTATAACATTTATGTTTTTCAAAAACATAAATTCTCTCAAAACATTCTCTCTGACATAAACCGTGCATCTCTCTCTCTTGGGCCTCGGGATTTTGCTTTCGGCTTAGATTTTCGTGAAACTCGACTTGAGTTTTAATCATCAGAGCTTGCTACGGTGCACCTTGCACCTGACTGACCACATTGCTTTTACTGGGTAATTTATTTTACGTTGTTTTTCACTTTCTCTCTCTAAAGTTTCTCTCTCTTGAAAAAAATAGGAAAAAATAAAAAACATAAAAAATGAAAAATACACCTGACACGTATTTTAATTTGGAAAATGAAAATGTTACACAGAGGTCCGAAGCTGCTGAAACTTTGGTTTCTCCAGTCGTCTCAACTCATTCCCAAAGTTCTAAAAAACAAAAAACTAGGAGGACTTCTGTAGTTTGGACTCATTTTAAAATCATAACACAAAAAAATGTAAGGGGTGAGGAACAAGAAATGGCACTAGTGCAAATATTGTATGAGACTTTTAACATGCAAGAGTTAATTTGGGACTGGACACCTTAAGAGGCATGCCGAATTATGCACCAAAAAATAAGGACCCTTAGATCCTAGGCAAACCCAACTTGGTACTACATTTTTTGAGACTGAATCGAGTTCAGTCTCAAAGTTTACTCCCTTCGTATACTCCAGCGAGTTGGGTAGGGATGGCATGGCCAGGCTCATCACATTGATGGGTCTTCCGATCAGATTTTCGGAAGATCCGAGGGTAGTGCGCATCATGCAGACTTATTTTCAGCCTTCCTAACGTAGGATTCCTAGGTCCACATCTAGGAATGACATACTAAAGATATATAAGTTAGAAAAACAAAAAATAATTAAGGAATTTATGGCATATAGTGGAGTGGTGTCCGTGACGTCCGATATATGGACAAGTCACGATGATTCTTCTTATTCATGTCTCACGAGTCACTGTGTAGATTCTAACTGGACAATCAATAAAAAAAATTTAGGATTCACTGAGATTCTTCATCCTCATGATGGCCTGGTCATTTTTGAGTGTATGATGAAAATATTTAGGGAATATAAAATTCAAAATACAATTTTTAGTGTCACATTCGATAATGCTTCTAATAATGGCGTAGCGATCAATATGTTTGTTAGAAATATTAGAGACGCACCATTTGGAGAGATCTTTCATCTCAGATGCATGTGTCACGTGATTAACCTGATTGTTCAAGTGGGTATGAAGGTGTGTTCCCCCGCGTTGGAAAATATACGCAATGAACTCAAGTATATTCGCACTCCTCGCAGACAACAAGAGTTTGGTAGTCTCTGTTTGTCTGCGAATCTTAAGAAGAAGAAATTCCAATCGGATGTGAGACATCGTTGGAATTACACATACCTGATGTTGGAATCATGTGTTGGATACGAACACGTGATATCCGACTACGTCAATAGTAAGAGTGACGAACTTATTATTGACGACACTGTTTGGGCTTCAGGAATTTCATTTATGAAATTCCTGAAGATATTTTATGACACGACGAACATGTGTTCGTCGATTTATACGCCCACCACTTGCATTGCACTCCGGTGCATCTGCAATATTAGTAGCATGTTTAGGATATATCGAGCTGACCCGACGCTTAGCCATATGGTTGCAGAGATGGAGACCAAGTACTTGAAGTACTAGTCTACCATTCCATCTCTTTATTGCCTCGCTGCATGCATGGACCCTAGGGCTAAGGTGGAAGGGGTAGAAAACACCTGACTTTCATTTCCTCGTGCATGAACCTGGAAGAGCCACCTGAAGGGTTCATTCACGAGAAGTTGCCTGACCTGTTCACATACTACGATACTAGGTATGGTGGTGGTGGTGGTGAGACTGTGATTACAGACATTGATACCTTGTTCGGAGATGACGATTATTCCATTCAGCTAGCGAGGGGGAAACATAGGGGTTGACCATCACATAGGAACGAGCTGTCTCGGTACTTAGATACCGATTACTGCTCAATCCTATCACATTCTGATACTAAGAATCTTGATTTATTACAGTGGTGGAAATCATATGAGTCCACCTATCCCGTGCTATCTAGGATGGCATGGGATCTACTGACTCCTCCGGTGTCGAGCGTAGCATCGGAGTCTGCTTTTTCTGTTGAAGTGAACGTGATTTCGGATAGAAGATCGAGATTACGTCCAGATATGGTTGAGGCCTTGGCATGTTTGAAGGATTGGGAGGAATCGAGGTTTAGCATCCATGATCGTGCTGGAGCCGGTACTAGGACAGACACTACAGTCGCATCCACATCCACTACGATGGCGGAGGAGTTGATTGCCGATGATGATGATCCATATGATACTGATCTTAATGTTGTGGCTGATGATTCTCATGATATGCCGATTGATGATTGATGATGATCTGTTATTTTTTGTTTTCGATGTTTTTTTATTGATTGTATTTGTACACTTTGTTTGTACGTTGTGTTGAAACTTATACTTGTTATGTTCGGACCATTAGTTTTCAAATGGATGATTGGTAATTTTTCATTTGTGTTGTTTAATTTTTTTTTTAATTTTTATTTGTAGCTTTTACTAACATAATTTATTGATTTATTTTGTTTTCAATTTAAATTTTATATTAAACATTAATAACTTTAATATATAAATAATAAATATAATAAAAGTTAAACAAATTTCAATTTGGAAAAAAAAAAATTTCTAAACTTTGTTATTTTATTTAATTTTAATTTTTAACATTTATAAAATTATTTATATTTAATATTGTACTGTACACCTACACCTAAGCTGTTATGCATTACAATATATAAATTTTTAAAAAAAATAAAAAAAAAATTTTTGCCAATCGGGTCTCGGGTCAGGGTCTGCCACTGCCCGGCTGCCCCGGCCCGTATGGACAGGCCGGGCCCGAGCAGGCCGGCACGGCACGGCCTGCCGTGCCTATGGGCCAGTGCCAGGCCCGGAAGTTTTTAAACCGTGCCGTGCCCGGCCCAGTACGGTGGCACGTTCGTGTCCTAAAAAAACCGGCCGGGCCGGCCAGGCCCTGCCCGTTTGACACCTCTAATATATACTGCAGTATTATATATTTATCAAAACATAATTTTTTTTATTTATATATTTTGATTTTATTGGCTTGTTTAAATTTCGTATAGATATGGTACCGCATTGTTCCCCATATGAAGCTTATATAAGTGAAGATATTTTTTACTAGACATGTTGAACCATGACACGGACAGCTTTGTCGTAGCAGGAAGATTTTGATCAGAGGAGCAGAGAGAAAGAAAGCAACGTCAATACACGGATATATTATATTTTATGCATTATCGATAGATACATTGATGAATAAAATGAAATACAATTTTGTTATATTTTTGTTTGATTTATGTAAATTATTGAATCATAATAATTAAATAAATGATTTTATTTTTTGTTAATTATAAATTATTTGTTATAGTTTCAGTTTTAATTCAATTTAATATAAAAATATTAAATTATTTAATTAAATATTTTGAAAAATAAAAAAATTTTTGAAAATAGTTTTAGAATAAAAAAAGCTAGGGAATTTTCTATTGCTAATTTAGCTAAAGAATTTTCCCTTGCTAATTTAGCTAGAGAATTTTTCCTTTGCTAATTTATCTAGAGAAATTATTATTTTAGCTAGAGATATTACCGTCACTAAAACTTTAGCTAGGGACTATTTCCCTCGCTAATTTTTAGTGACGAGCACTTTAGATTAGGAAAGCTTT
Source organism: Sapria himalayana (assembly GCA_029783825.1). Taxonomy (NCBI): domain Eukaryota; kingdom Viridiplantae; phylum Streptophyta; class Magnoliopsida; order Malpighiales; family Rafflesiaceae; genus Sapria; species Sapria himalayana. The sequence continues at coordinate 6,722 of JAREIK010008175.1, read as the reverse complement.
TGTCAACATATAAGTTTAGCGACGTAAAAGCCCCAATTAGCTAGGAAATTTTCCCTTACTAATTTAGCTAGGAAATTTTCAATTACTAATTTAGCTAGGAAAATTAATATTAAATATATAATATTCGGTTATATATTTAAAGAGAATGATCAGTAGATACTATTTTGAAGGATAAAATGCAAGAAATAAAAGAAGTGAATGATGAGATGAAAGAAGTTAAGAATGCAATGCAAAAGCAGATATCTTATATAGAGTCATAGTTAATGGCCTTAACGTAGCAGATATCATACTAACTTCTACCAGAGAAACCATGCAGGAGAAGCAAGCACAAATGCTCTAGCTAATGATGAAGATGATGATTTAGATTTAAATGATTATATACTTATGTAATCTTTTTTTTAAACTATGTAACTATTATATCAGAATAATTTCTAAATTGTTTTTACTTTTTGTTAATTATAAAAAATGGGTTATAGTATATGTTTTTATTCAATTTAATATAAATATTTAAAAATATGTAATCAAATTTTTTGTAAAAAAATTAAATTGTAAAAATATATTTGGAATGAAAATGGCTAGAAATTTTTCCCTCCCTAATTTAGATAGGGAAGTTTCTATATATATTTAGGAAAAAAATATTAATTACTAATCTTAATTATGATCAAAAAATTAAGGGAAAAAATATAATTAGCTAGGGATTTATGTAATTCAAAAATTTGCTAGGGAATTTTTTTTCCATTAATATTTTGTGATAAGCACTTTAGCTATGGATAATTTACATCATAAATCCGTTGTTATTCTATTTTAATTTACGAATTTCTTATAATAATTAAGGAAATATCCCTAGTTATTTTGGCTTTTTTTGTAATGCTATATGTCTATCTGTCTATTCATCTACTTATCTATCTATCTTTCTTTCTATTTATCTGTCTATTTATCTAACTGCCTATCTGCATATCTGCCTAATTGTCTAACTAACTAATTATCTATCTTTCTACATGTCTATCTATCTATCTATCTATAGATTTGTTGAAATATCTATCTATATATTTGTCTATCTTTCTATCTATCTATCTATCTCACTATCTATCTATCTATCTATCTATCTTTCTACCTATTTAATTATCTATCTATCTATTAATTAGACTATATTTCTATCTTTAAATATCTCTATCTGCCTATCTATTAATTTGTATATCTCTATCTATCAATCTATCTTTCTATCTATATATCTGTGATTAATCTATATGTTTATCTATCTATCTGTCTATCTATCTATCTTTTTATCTGGCAATATTTTTATCTATCTATCTATCATTTTATTTATCTATCTATCTATTTATCTATCTATATACTTTCCTATGTATCTTTTTCTCAATCAATCAATCTATCTATCTATTTATCTGTAAATCTAAATAACTATCTATCTGTCTATCTATCTATCTGTTTATCTATATATATGTCTATCTATCTATCTATCTATCTATCTTTCTATATTTATGTTGCCTATATGTTTATCTTTCTATATACCTATCTTTTTATCTATTGATCTATCTATCTCAATCTATCTGACAATTTGTATATTAGTTTTTCTAGCTATTTATCTATCTATCAGTCTATCTATCTATTTGTATATAGGTATATCTTTCTAATTGTCTATCTATCTATCTATCTATATATCTCTATCTATTCATCTATCTATCAGACTATTTAACTATCTTTCTACACTAATAGAAAAACCACATATAGTTAGGGATAATTCCCTAGCTAAATGAGCATTTTTTAACTAAACGAGATATAGCAATGGATTACTGACGGAGCGGTTCCCAATCTAAAGTGCTTCTCACTAAAATTTAGTGAATGAAAGTGTCACTGGCTAATAATTTAGTGACGGAATAATCCCTTTCTAAAAAAATAATTTCTTTCGCTAAATTAACTAGCTAAATGAGATTTTTACGTTGCTAAATGAAAATAATGATGAAAGATTTCCCAAGCTAAAGTGCTCATCGCTAAATATTAGCAATGGAAATAGTCCCTAGCTAAATAAATTTAGTGACTGAAAATCTGTTACTAAAATAAAGATATCCATATCTAAATTTGTTAGGAAAAATTACCTAGCTAAATTAGCAAGGAAATTTTCCCAAGCTTAATTAGCTAGGAAATTTCCCATACAAAATTTTCCCTAGCTTAATTAGCTAGGAAATTTCCCATAGGAAATTTTCTCTAGCTTAATTAGCTATAAAATTTTCCCTAGCTAATTTAGCAAGGGGAATTTTTGCTAGCAAATTTAGCTAGAGGAAATTTTCTAAATTAGCTAGGGAATTTTACCTAGCTATTTTAATTTCAAAACTATTTTCAGAATTTAATTTATTTTAAAATTTTTAATTAAAATAATCTAATATTTTTATATTAAATTGATTAAAAACAAAAACTATAAATGATAATTTATAATTAACAAAAAATAAAATCATTTAAAACTTATTCTAATACAATATTTTACATAATTAAAATAAATAAAATAACAAAATTTTATTACATCATATTCATCAATGTATCTACCGATCGTGCATAAAGTATAACCTATCCATTCATTGATATTACTTTCTCTTCCTCTGTTCCTCTGATCACCATTTTTCTACTGTGACAAAGCTATCTGAGTCACGACACATCATGTCTAGTCAAAAATTCTTTCACTTATACAAGATTTGTATGGGGAACAATGCGGTACCATATTTGTAAGAAATTTAAACTACTCAATCAAATCAAAATAAAAAAAAAAGTTATGTTTTGATATGTATATAATACTATAGTATATATGTATATATCATCGCCGTCACCGCTGCCGCAACCACTGCTACTGCCATCGCTGCGACTGCTGCCGCAACTACTACTGCTGATAATAACAGTATGGCGGGCGATGATGCTCGACTGATGAAATTTGAGATTGAACAAATTTTTGACGAGGTGATGAACTGCTTCTCCCAAAATAGGTCGCGATATTCCTCATGGACCATAATTGCACATCACTACATGAGCATCATCATCATCATCATCATTATAAGACCTGGTATAATTAGAACCAAGCATTGCAGAATTTAGAGCAAAAAAACTTATATACTCATACGTTCACTTTGTACCATGTGATAATTGCATATTAATACAATTACTAAGATTTTTAAAATCAACATCTATTTGTCTGGCGGGCCTAGACCAGAAATATCATACCAAAGCTTTAGGAAATGTCTAATATCCATTACTTTTATTAATTGCATCTGTAAGCAATGCACAATGATGACCAGACCAGCCTGAGATTTTATATATTCAAAAGTATGTCTGTGTATAAATGAGTGTGTGTGTGTGTATGACAATATATACATGTCTATAAATAAATATATGCTGCCACATATGTTCACACTTGTTATACCTACGTATATACTCAGTATATATGTACGTATATACCAAGTATATTCATACTTAATATACTCGGTATATGTACATATATAGTGCATTTCATGCGCCACATGACTCTAAAAAGAAAGATCAACACACCACAAGAGCTAGCACATGAGGCCCTGTATTGCACTGTCACAACATCCAACTCTGCATGATAAGCAAAAACCTAGTATCATTAACAAATTTCATAGGCTTTAGACTTTAAGAAAACAAATTGACAAATAGAAATTTTAAAAAGTTGCCCAGTGAAAATTAAAATAGTACATGCCTAGAAAAATAGAATTTTTATCTTCCAAAACAAAACAAAAAAACAACATGTGCCAAAACAAAATAATTTAATCTCCAATGTCATTGATGCTAATTCAATCACAACATGCTTTCTATCTTATAAATCTAAAATGCTCTCGAAGATAAATTTTCATTATGTATTTCTTCTTCTATGTGACATTATACTTGGTCTCTTTGACAGGTTTGGTTGCATTCGGAATGAGGCACCGAAATGCATGTATTTATATTTTTGAACATGATATCAAAATGGGGGAAATAAAAGTGATAATGCCGCTACCACCACCATCATTTCAGCTAACATGTTGGAGACTACCCCAAGACACCGGATGTTTTTTAAAGAACAAAAGTAAAAGTGTTTGGAGTATGCCATCAATATAAGCACTACACTACCTAGACTAGATGCAAGTGAAATAAAAAAAAACAAAAATTAAAATTCTGCAATAAATATAATGAATATTATATATATTCATCACCTCAAACTTAAAAGTAAAAAGAAATTAAGATACTCTAGATAATTCTCATTAAAATCTTTGCCAACAATTGTGATGAGAATGGTTATTGCCTTGCCCAGCACGTACCCAACCCAGAATAACCGAGGTCTGAACTAGGAGAGCCAGGCAAGTGCTCTTCAGGGCCAAGCCATGGTACCTTGTCCACCTCACAAAGGCCCAGGCCCTAGACCATGGACCCTTGTGGGCCATGTCCCATGAACAGTGTGTGCAGGTGGCAAGTGCTGAGCATTATGGCAGGCATTATATCAATATATTATACATAACATAGAAGTTTGAATTGTTATGTGTGTCTATATATACACATAATATAATTATTGTGTATTACAATATACAAAATACATACATATTCTATATAGAATGTACATACAATGTGTGTATATACTCATATTGAATATATACATATAGTCCTTGTATATAGATAGGAAATTATTGTGTATATACATGTATACATAATGTAAATACAAAATATATACATACTTACCTAGTATATAAAAAATTTAAAATTATGAATTTAAAAAATTAAATAACAATAAAAAAAATTTTTAATTTAAAATTATAATTAATACTTATTAAATAAAAAATGGTAAATAATCTTTCAAATAAAACTAAAACATAAAAAATATTACAAATTATTAAGTCATAAAATGTTAAAAATTATAAGATCCTTTTCAATCTATCTATTATGATCTATACAACTTTAAATTTTATCATATACATCATCAAATATATTTTGTTGTAATGTAGGAATTTGATCCTGAAGACTCATCTATGTATTATCTTAATCTTTCTATCATAACAAATTTTTCAATAATATTGTTTGTAATTTGATTTTCCTATCTAAAATAATATTAACAATAATAAATATGATAGCCTTTAATATACAATAAACATAGTAAAGATCAGAAATCATGAGACATTTTAGATATCATGAAAAAAATTTAATATAATTTTTACAAAGTCAATGCATTTAGATTCTTCATATCCTCTAAAAAAAATAGAATAATAATTGATGTCTAAGTAATCTAACACGTTATTCATATAGCTCTAACTTATCACTCACCTCTAACAAATTTGAATTAATTCATATTCATATCTAGAACAATAATGATGATAACAAGTTATTCATTTATAAAAAATGAATAGATTCATATATTAAGATAAAATGACTTACGTTGTATATTCCATGAATCAGATAACATTAATACATTATGTACATCCTGACATATTCAATGTATATGATGTCTTTTTAAAATGTATATTTAATGAAATCTACTGATAATTTTTTTTTGTATTGAATCTATTTAGTTTTAATGATATTATGAAATTTTTTAATAATATATGATATGCTTTTAATGAGCAATATCACTCATTCTTTTGGTATTACTTGATAAGGATTGAATATGTTTGGTAGCTTTGATGACAAGTCTATGTTTTTCAATCACATTCAAATTTTATTAATGATACGTCTTTTTATTATTGCATATGCATTTTTTTGATCAATTTCAATCATTTTCAATAATATGTAAAGATATATTAACATATTTTTATAGTTCATGATTAAATTATATGTGTTGGTCTTACAAAAATAAACATACATCAAATAATTTGAACTAGAATATGCAGAAGCAATAATGAAAAAAAATAAACACTAAAACTAAATACAAAACTAAATACACCTTAAGATGTGAATGATAAAAAAATTGAAAAAAAACACTTTTATAAATGTGCAAGAGGAGCTCTCAAATGAAAGAGCAAGCAAGATGTATCTTCCCCCACCAATAGTTGACTTTTCCCCACATATCAATGATCTTCAATTTTATTTGTTGGATTTTTATACAAATTGATAATTTTCAATAATATTAAATAATATCAAACATTTGTTTAATGATATGTGAGTTTAAATGATATATGATTTATTTTGATATATGGTAACATTCATTTTATGACACTTGATTTTTTTTATTATAATTCCAAACAATTCATTAATATTTGACATCATAAAATCAATCTTATTCCATCAAAATAGAAATATTGATATTTTTATATATGTCCACAAATTATTGTTCATTTTGAATACGAGAAAAAACTTTTGTTACACTTGTTAGTAAAAAGTTAAACAACGTATACTTTTAATTATTTTAATATGGTATATAAAACTAAAATATGAACATGTTGTACAATTTTTAAAAAATAAAAAAATATTCATAAATAATTGAAGTCATAAAAAGTTGTCATAAAACGATTTGAAAATAAATCACCAATATATAAAAAATTTTAAAAAAATATAAAAAAATATAAAATGATAAAAAATCTTGTATATTTATCACATTTCAAACAAAATTGTTAAAAAAGTTAGATTTTCATGACATTTAATGGAAAACTTTTAGTGTCGATCAAAAATATTCTAACAAATATCAAGTAATTATCATTAAAATATATCAAATAGTATTTCCCACCATCAAATGTGTT
>JAREIK010008174.1:0-24307 GCA_029783825.1 Sapria himalayana | reverse complement strand
AAAATCAGAAAAAATCAAAAATAGAATTTTAAATTTTTATTATATAAATAAAACCTATAAACCACTAAATAATCAAACCATTAAACTAGTATACCATATATAATAAATCATAAATCTCATTTTAATTTGTATTCATTATAATTTAAAATATTCATTTTTATTATTTATTAGTTTATTTTTATATAAATATAAATTAAAAAATAAATTAATAGTGAGACAAATATAATTTAAATAATTTATTTTTCATCATAAATATATAAGCTTATAAATGGATACAAAAATTTAAAAATTTAAAATTTATATTTATTAAAATATTTCACTTTGATTTTGAATCATTTTAGGTTTTCTAAATATATTTTAAACAATATTTATCTTATTAATAATTGTTTATTAATCTCTTGTATGATCATTTATAATATATATCTATATAATTGTTTATATAGAGTTTACATGATATATAATTATTAAGATTATCATAACTAAATATAGTATTCAAATTTAAAAAAAATTTAAAAATTGTTATAGTTTCAAAGGTTATATCCTTCAAAAATGATAACAAATAACAAAAAAAAATTTGTTATTTTATTTTTTAAAATTAACCTATAATAATCTTTTAAACACTTAAATAACTAAATATATAATCTTTTAAACACTTAAAAAAATATATTAATAACTAAATGCCTAAACACTTAAATCACTAAATTCTTAAATCCCAAAACTCCTAAATATATAATCTTTTAACCTGTAATATTTTATCTTTTTATACTAATTGTTTTATTTAATATCTATCTTATTAATATATTTTACTTGATTTTGAATCATTTTAGGTTTTGCAAATACATTTATTTAATATTTATCTTATTAATAATAGTTCATTAATTTATTTGTATTATCGTCATCATAATATCTATAAAAATTTATTTATATTGAATCTACATCATATATGTTTATGTAAATTATTATAACAAAATAATATTTTCGCCATTTTACAAAACTTTAAAAATATTAAGTTTTTCAAAGGTTATAACATTTGAAAATAAGAAAAAATGAAAAATAAATTTTTTGTTATTAGATTTTTTTTTAAAATCTATAAACAACAAAAACCTAAATTCTTAATGACTAAACTCCTAAACCCGAAGGCATAAATAAATAAGCCTTTAGATAGTATATTCTAAAATAATAAATAATAAATTCATTTTTATTAGTATTATTTATAATTTTAAAATTCGTTTTAATTATTATCAGTTTATTTTTATTGAATATTAATTACAAAATAAATTATTAGTGAGACGGATTAATATAAATATTTATTTTCATCAAAAAAATATAAGATCATAAAAGAGGCAAATTTTAAAAACAAAATATTATTATTTAGTAATTTATTTTAATTTAATTTTTAATAACTTAAGATTTTGCAATTATATTTTAATTTATCTCAATTCTAACTAATAGTTTATTAATTATTTATTGATCATTATTATAATATCTATTTATAAAATATTTATATTGATTTTACATTATATATAATTATCAAGATTATTATAACTATATTATATTCACATTTTAAAAAATTAAAATTATTATATTTCAAATGTTATGACCTTCAAAAATTAGTTAAATCACCAAAGCATAAACACTTAATGACTAAACCCAAAACCCCTAAAATACTTAAATCATTAAACCTGTATATCCTAAATAATAAATAATAAATCTCAATTTTATTTGTATTCATTATAAATTTAAATATTTATTTTAATTAATTTATTAGTGTATTTTTATAGAATTATAAATTACAAAATAAATTATGAGGAAGACAAATATAATTTAAATAATTTATTTTTAATAACAAAAATATAAAATTATAAAAAAAGCAAAATATTAAAAAAATTATTATATAGTAATATATACTTTGATTTGAATAAATTTAGATTTTGCAAATATATTTTAAATAATATCTATCTTATTAATGATAGTTTATTAATTTATTTATTGATCATTATTATAATATCTAGCAATGTGATTATTTATATTGAATTTAATTGACTTCTATTTACTAAGATTATTATAACTAAATATTATATTTACATTTGAAAAAAATTAGAAATTTTATATTTCAAAGGTTATAACCTTATAAAAATTTGAAAAAAAAAAAATAAAAATAATTTTTTTGTTATATCATTGTTTAAATAAAACTTATAGACCACTAAATGCCTAAACACTTAAATCTATAACTCTTAAACACAAAAGCCCCTAAACCCTAAAACTTTAAACTCGTAACCCTTAAATATAATTTAAATAATTTATTTTTCCTCAAAAAAAAGTACAAGCTTATAAAAAGAAGCAAAACTTAAAAACAAAAAATTACTATTGGTAATAAATTTTACTTTGATTTTGAATAATTTTATGTTTTGCAATTATATTTAATTTATATCTATCATATTAATAAAGCATATTAATTTATTTTTGATAATTGATATCATATCTATCAATAAAATTATTTATATTTAGTTTATATTATATATAATTAATAATGATCCTTATTACTAAATATTGTATTCACATTTTTATTAAAAATTAAAATTATCACATTTCAAAGGTTATAACCTTTGAAAATGTGAGAAAATATCAAAATTTTTTTTGTTATTTCATGTTTAAATAAATCCTATAAACTACTAAATGCCTAAATACTCAAGTCAATAACTCCAAAATCTCGAAAACCCTAAATAGTTAATTGTTTCAAACTACTAACCCTAAATAGTTAATTCTTTCAAACTACTAAACCTTAAATAATAAATAATAATCTAAATATTATTTTTTTATTATAAATTAAAATATTCATTTTAATTATTATTCATTTATTTTTATTATATATTACTTACAATATAAATTATGAGTTAGGCAAATATAATTTATATAAATTATTTTTCATCAAAAATATAGATAAACTTATAAAACAAGAAAAAATTTCAAACAAAAAATTTATTATATAGTAATATATTTTGCTTTCCTTCTGAATCATTTTATGTTTTATAGTAATATTTTAATTGATATATATCTTATTAATAATAGATTATTAATTTATTTTTTGATCATTATGAGAATATTTATCAATAAAATTATTTATATTGAATTTATATGAAATATAAATATAATGATTATTATAACTAAATATTGAATTCAGTATTGAAAAAAATTTAAAAAATTATTATATTTTCAGGTTATAACATTTGAAAATATCAAAAAATAATAAAAATAAATTATTTGTTTATTTATGTTTTAAATAAAACCTATAACCACTAAATGCATACACAGTTAAATCAGTAAACTTCTAAACCTCGTAATGCTTAAATACATAAACCATTAAACCGCAATATAATACTTAATAATTAATAAATCTAATTTTTATTTCTATTTATTATAATTTTAAATATTTATTTTAATTATTATTTAGTTTATTTTTATAAAAATATTTATTGCAAAATAAATTATGAGTGCGAGAAATATAATTTAAATAATTTATTTTTAATCAAAAAAACTATTTATGCTTATAAAATAAGTAAAAATTTAAAAATTAAAAATTATTATTAATTATTATATTTTACTTTAATTTTGAATCAATTTGATTTTTCTAAATATTTTTTAATTAATATCTATTTTATTATTAATAGTTTATTAATTTAATCTTCGATCATTATTATAATATCTATCAATAAAATTATTTATATTGAATTTATATGATATATAATTATTAATATTAATATAACTAAATATTATATTCACATTTCAAAAAATGTTAAATATATTATATTTTCAAAGGTTATGACCTATGAAAATGAGAAAAAATTACAATTGTTTTTTTGTCATTTTATTGTTTAAATAAACCTATAAACCACTAAATGCCTAAAAACAAAAATTGCTAAACTCCTAAAGACAAAAACCTTTAAATACTTAAACAATTAAACTGTTAATACATTAATAGTAAATCATAAATTTCATATTAATTTTTATTCAGTTTAATTTTAAATTTTTATTTAATTATTTATAAGTTTATTTTATAGAGATATTAATTACAAAATAAATTAGTAGTTAGATAGATCTAATTTAAATTAAACAGGTATACCCTAATTAAATAAATTATTAATTACAAATAAATTGAGTGATACAAATATAATTTAAATAATTATTTTCATCAAAAAAATATATAAGCTTATAAAAAGAAGCATAAACTAAAAAACAAAAATTATTATTTAGTAATAAATTTACATTGTTTTTGAATCATTTTAGGTTTTTAATTATATTTTAATTTATATCTATCATATTAATAATTGCATATTAATTTATTTTTTGATAATTGATATCATATCTATTAATAAAATTGTTTATATTTAGTTTATATTATATAACTTATATTGATTATTATTTCTAAATATTGTATTCACATTTTTAAAAAAATTTAAAAGTATTATATTTCAAAGGTTATAACCATTGAAAATGTGATAAAATATCAAAAATATTTTTTTTATTATTTCAATTTTTAAATAAAACCTATAAGCCACTAAATGCCTAAAAACATAAATCACTAAAGTCATAACGAAAAAAACTTCTAAATACTTAAAATAGTAACAACTATACATTATTAGTAATTCATAAATCTCATTTAATTTTATTCAGTATAATTTTAAATTTTATTTTAATTATTTATCAGTTTATTTTTATAGAAATAATAATTTCAAAATAAATTATTAGTGAGACAGATCTAATTTAAAATAGACTAGTATACCAAAAATAATAAAGAATAAATCTGAATATTATTTTTTTCAGTATAATTTTAAATATTCATTTTAATTATTTATTTGTTTTTTTTATATAAATATTAATTCAAAATAAATTATGAGTTAGAAAAAATTAATTTATATAAATTATTTTCATCATAAAAATATGGATAAACTTTTTAAAAAAAATCTAAACAACAAATTATTATATAGTAATATATTTTGATTTCTTTTGAATCATTTTATTTGAATATCAATAAAATTCTTTAAATTGAATTTTAATGATATATAATTATTAATATTATTATAACTAAATATTGCATTCACATTTCACAAAATTGTAAATATTATTATATTTTCAAAGGTTATAACCTATGAAAATGTAACAAATTATAGAATTTTTTTTTGTTATTTTATTTTTATATAAAACCTATAACCCACTAAAAGCCTAAAAACATAAATCGCTAACTCCTAACTACAAAACCTATAATACTTAAACTATTAAACTGTTATACATTAATAATAAATCATAAATCTAATTTTAATTTTTATTCAGTATAATTTTAAATTTTATTTTATTATTTATAAGTTTATTTTATAGAAATATTAATTACAAATAAATTATTAGTGAGATGAATCTAATTTAAATTAAACCGGTATCACTAAATAATAAATAATAAATCTCATTTTTTATTATAATTTTAAATATCCATTTTAATTAATTATTTGTTTATTTATATATAAATATTAATTACAAAATAAATTATGAGTTTGACAAATATAATTTATATAAATTATTTTTCATTAAAAAAATATAGATAAACTTATTTTAAAAAAAATTCAAAAACAAAAAATTAATATATAGTAATATATTTTTATTTGCTTTTGAATCATTTTAAGTTTTGTAATTATATTTTAATTAATATCTATCTTATTATTAATGGATTATTAATTTATTTTTGATTATTATTAGAATATTTATCAATAAAATTGTTTATTTTGAATTTATATATTATATAAATATAATGATTAGTATAACTAAATATTGTATTCACATTTCAAAAAAATTTATAAGTTATTATATTTTCAAAGGTTATACCTTTGAAAATATCATAAAATAATAAAAAAAATATTTTTGTTATTTTATTTTTAAAATAAAACCTATAAACAACTAAAATGCTAGGGGTGCTCATGGGACGGGATGGGATGGGGATTACAAATCTCCACTCACTTCCCACAGTTCGAAGATTTTTTTTGAAGATCCAGAACCATCCCATAGGTTAAAAATATCGCGACTGGATGGGACATAAATCGGTGATTTTGGGTAGGAGAAAATGGTTCCTGGATGGAACGAAGTTCAAACAATTTTTTTAAATTATTTTCTTCAAACCGGCCAAGTTATTTCATGTCGAAACCTTTTGTTGTACTATTTAGCATTCCTTAGTTACGTATCTTTCAAACTCAAATTGGGCCAATTTTGTTTTGTCAAATAAACTGAATACCGCAAACGTGTTCCATTACCTTGTCAAAAGCTTTGATGTGCAGAAAAGGTTAGAAATGTTAAATAGAACGGGACCGAGTTGTGTGCTTAATTTGGTTCTTTGTTTTGTCACAAGTTGGCTTTGTTCAACCGAGTGAAAGTTAACCATAATAGCAATACTACATTTTTTAAACAATTACTTAAAATATTAACGAATAGCTAAAGATGACCACAAATATTGGTAGCAACAATTACTACTTAAGTAATTGCTAAAATTAGGCAGCTTAATATAACAAAAAAATACAAGTAATAAAAACCATGATAATAATCATTTAAATGTCAGTCCCGGAACATCAACGAAAATCCAAACCCAATTAATGATCTCTTCTACAACTCCTCCCTTTTCTTCCTCCACTGTAGAAGGACAACCAAAGTTGAAAATGTGTTAATCATGTAGACATAAATTTCTAAGATGAAAGAGTAATAAAAAAACAAAATATTACCATATAAAATTTAATACACCCATTCCAAATTTAGTTGGCCAACTATAGTTGGAAGAATATTTGGATCTTGTGACCCCTCTTGAAAATTGTAATTGAACCATATTTTTATTAAATTGAATGAATAAAATAAGTAAAAGTGAAATTAAAATTTACATGATTTTTATACTAACCTAATTCATTTTCATCAAGGTCTTGAACTAATTCTTCAATTTCAATAGGTTTGTTTGAGCTTTCAATCAATCTTGTAGACATATGAGAACTTCAGCTGTAATAGGTGTTAAAGAACTCCTAAATTTATTTAAAGTTCTCCCCCAGTGCTAAATGTATATTCATAGCCAAAGAAGGATACCTAACCTCATTTACCTTCCACCAGTTTAGGTAATCAAAATCAATTCTATTTTTTCAAGTTTGTCCTCCAAGTACCTATCCAATTCTTCCAAAGGTGCAACTTCTTGTTCTTTCTCCAATTCAACTGATGTATATGTAATTTGTTTTTACATAATAATCTATTTTAATATTTTCATGTAAGTGCAGGAAAGGAAATATTAAAAGCCTAGGGGATGCAGTAGTAGCACAATAATGGAGGTCCCGCTGACCCGTTCCATGATCCGACTCGCTTCAGTTAAATGAACCGGATGTTTATTTTTCATATAAAATGATTTGTAATTTATTTTTCGGGCGGCTATTTTTGACCCTGGTTGAACTGTTCATCATCTCTCTCCTCTCTCTCTGCCCAATTTCGCGACTACTGCATGCTGCATACTCTAAGATGTTCTATTTCTTGGTTTTAATCTGTAACGCATAAGCATTTTCTGGTGGAGGTAGCTAGTCGTACTGAGAGACTAGCGAACCACGATTATTTCTTATGTTGAATTCTCGTTTTTTGATTCTATCATGGATGCTGTTTCATTGGGATATATATATATTGCTTGTTTCAGTGTTTCTGTTGTTTTCTGTTTCCTAATCTCACTACCCGTGGAAGCGCAATTACCCAACAGCAACAAAAAAAATCATCAACATAAGTATCACTACCATGAAAGAAATCATCATTTTTGTTCAACACAGTAGAAGAGAAATTATATTCTTTTGATTCATCTTCATTTAAATCTTTATAATCATCCATCATCTCATTTAAAGCATTTAAACCTTTTTCACCAAATTTTTAGCCAATTCCTCTCCGTAATGCTAAGTGAACTTAACATTGAGATATTTGAGCTTATATCTAGGATCCAACACCACTGCTACAAAAAGCATAATGTTTGTTGGCTGAAGAGAACCCCAATATTTGTTGAATTTTTGCCTACATTTTCATACCCATTTCAGACACCATTTTATCTCTACTATTTTCATAAAGCTCAATTTTTTTCAAAATTCGAATATTCTGAGGAAAATAAACACTAGAGGTAGAATATTATGAGCCAGAAAATTTACAAGTTACATCATAAAAAGTTTTCAAGAAACGAGCCAAAATTTTGGTGTTTGTTCAGTCTCTCTCAGTTGGAACGTTTGAACCAAACTCCTTCAAAAACCTTTTGTCTTTGTCCTCCAACTTATCAAATTCTTTTTGATATTTAATATCAGTTTGTAGCATCAAATAAGTAGAATTCCATCTTGTAGGACAATCTAAATGCAATGAAGATCCATATGTCAAGTTTGCTTCTTTAACACATAACTTAAACATATCTAATTTTTTAGGACTGCACTTCACATTTTTCACCACACCTATATTTTTTTGAAAAGCACCCTCAATTACTCCAATTCCATCTCTAACAATTAAGTTTAGTATATGAGCACAATATCTCATATCAAAATGCTCGCCTTTCAAATGTACAACACTTTTCTTCACAAGCCGTTTTTTCAATTGTTCAACTGCAACATAATTATTTGATGCATTGTCAATAGTAATGAACATCAACATTCTCAAACCCCATTCATTCATGCAAAACTCAATAGCATTTCTAATATTAACTCTAGAATGACATTTAATTACACAAAAGTTCAAAAGTCTTTTATGCATATTCCATTTGAGAATCAATGAAATGAACAGTCAAACATATATAATACAAATTTTGAATGCTAGTCCAAGTGTCGGTAGTCAATTGAAACACTGCTACCATGAGATGATATGCTATCAAATAATTTCTTCTTTTCCTTCACAAACAAAGAAAAAAAATTGCTCAGTGTAGAGTGCCTAGATGGAATTTTAAATTGAGGCACACAAACTTTACAAAACTTCTTAAACTCATCCCTTTCAACAAAACAAAAAAAAATCATCTTTATGATCATTTTCACCAAAGCCTCCCTAACTAGTTGTTGATCAATTTGCCAACAAGTTAATTTGTTATCCTCTGAACTAGTACCTTTAGTGAAACTCAACAAAGATTGTGATTTGTCTTTTTTATATAAAACCTATAAAAATGATAACAAATTATAGAAATTTTTTTTGTTATTTAATTTTTTTATATAAACCCTATAAACCACTAAAAGCCTAAAAATATAAATCGTTAAACTTCTAACGACAAAACCTCTAAATACTTAACTATTAAACTAGTATACATTAATAATAAATCTTAAATCTCATTTTAATTTATATTCAGTATAATTTTAAATTTTTAATTTTTATTATTTATCAGTTTATTTTTATAGAAATATTAATTACTAAATAAATTATTAGTGAGATGGATCTAATTTAAATTAAACCGGTATCCCTAAATAATAAATAATAAATCTCATTTTTATTTCATTATAATTTTAAATATTCATTTTAATTATTTATTTGTTTATTTATATATAAATATTAATTACATAATAAATTATGAGTTAGACAAATATAATTTATATAAATTATTTTTCATTAAAAAAATATAGATAAACTTATTAAAAGAAGAAAAAATTCAAAAACAAAAAATTATTATATAGTAATGAAATTTTCTTTACTTCTGAATCATTTTAAGTTTTGTAATTATATTTTAATTAATATCTATCTTAGTATTAATGGATTATTAATTTATTTTTCGATTATTATAAGAATATTGATCAATAAAATTGTTTATATTAAATTTATATAATATTTAAAATTAATGATTAGTTTAACTAAAGATTGTATTCACATTTGAAAAAAATTTAAAAATTATTATATTTTCAAAGGTTATAATCTTTGAAAATATCAAAAAATAATAAAATTAAATTTTTTATTATTTTATTTTTTAAATAAAACCTATAAACCACTAAATGCTAGGGGTACACATGGAACGGGACGGAATGGGGATTACAAATCTCCAGTCCCTTCCCACAGTTCGGATATTTTTTTTTGAAGATCCTGACCCATCCCATAGGTTGAAAATATTGGGACTGGACGAGACGTAGATCGGGGATATTGGGTAGGAGAAAATGGTTCCGGGATGGAATGGAGTTCAGACATTTTTTTCAAATTATTTTCTTCAAACTGGCCAAGTTAGTTCATGTCGAAACCTTTTATTGTACTATTTATCATTCCTTAGTTATGTATCTCTCAAACTCAAATTGGGCCTATTTTGTTTTGTCAAATAGGCTGAGCTTCATTACCTTGTCAAATGCTTTGATGTGCAGAAAATGATAGAAATGTTAAATAGAACAGGACCGAGTTATGTGCTTAATTTGGTTCTTTGTTTTGTCACAAGTTGGCTTTGTTCAGCCGAGTGAAAGTTAACCATAATAGCAATACTACATTTTTTAAACAATTACTTACAATATTAAAGGAATAGCTAAAGATGACCACACACATTGGTAGCATCAATTACTACTTAAGTAATTGCTAAAATTAGGAAGCTTAATATAAAAAAAATACAACTAATAACAACAATGATAATAATCATTTCAAAGGTCCGTCCCGGAACAGCAACGATAATCCAAACCCAATTAATTATCTCTTCTACAACTCCTCCCTTTTCTTCCTCCACTGTAGAAGGACGACCAAGGATGAAACCGTGTTAATCATGTAGACACAAATTTCTAAGATGAAAGAGTAATAAAAAAATAAAATATTACCTTATAAAATTTAATACACCCATTCCAAATTAGTTGGCCAACTATAGTTTGAAGAATATTTGGATCTTGAGACCCCTCTGAAAATTGTAATTGAACCATATTTTTATTAAATTGAATTAATAAAATAAAATTTACAAGATTTGTATACTAACCTGATTCATTATCATCAAGGTCTTGAACTAATTCTTTAATTTCAATAGGTTTGTTTGAGGGTCTCAACCAATCTTGTAGACATATGAGAACTTCAGCTGTAATAGGTGTTAAAGAACTCCTAAATTTATCTAAAGTTCTTCCCCCAGTTCTAAATGTAGATTCGTAGGCAACAATAGATGCTTGGATAGCAAATACATCTCTAGCTACATTTGCCAAAGAAGGATACCAAACCTCATTTACCTTCCACCAGTTTAGAAGATCAAAATCAATTCTATTATTCTCAAGTTTGTCTTCCAACTACCTATCCACCTCTTCCAAAGCTGCAACTTCTTGTTGTTTCTCCAATTAAACAAAAAAATCATCAACATAAGTATCACTACCATCAAAGAAATTATGATTTTTCTTCAACACAGTAGAAGAGAAATCATCTTCTTTTGATTCATCTTCATTTAAATCTTTATAATCATCCATCATCACATTTAAAGCATTTATAACCTTTTTCACCAATTTTTTTGCCAATTCCTCTCCATAATGCTAAGTGTACTTAACCTTGAGATATTTGAGCTTATATCTAGGATCCAACACAACTGCTACAAAAAGCATATTATGTGTTGACTGAAGAGAACCCCAATATTTGTTGAATTTATGCCTTATTTTCATACCCATTTCAGACACCATTGTATCTCTACTATTTTCATAAAGCTCAATTTTTTTAAAATTCGAATAACCTCAGGAAAATAAACACTAGTGTTAGAATATTATGAGCCAGAGAATTTACAAGTTACCTCATAAAAAGTTTTCAAGAAACGAGCCAAAATTATGGCATTTGTTCAGTCTCTCTGAGTTGGAATGTTTGAACCAAACTTTTTCAAAAACCCTTTGTCTTTGTCCTCCAACTTATCAAAATCTTTTGGATATTTTATATCAATTTGTAGCATTAAATAAGATGAATTCCATCTTGTAGGACAATCTAATTGCAATGAAGATCCATATGTCAAGTTTGCTTCTTCAACACATAACTTAAACATATCTAATCTTTTAGGACTGCTTCTCGCATATTTAACCACTCCTCTAATTTTTTGAATAGCACCCTCAACTATTGCAATGCCATCTCTGACAATTAAGTTTACGATATGAGCACAACATCTCATATGAAAATGCTCGCCTCTCAAGGGTACAACACTTTTCTTCACAAGCCTTTTTTTCAATTGTTCAACTACAACATCATTATTTGATGCATTGTCAACAGTAATGAACTTCAACTTTCTCAAACCCCATTCATTCATGAAAAACTCAATAGCATTTCTAATATTAACTCTAGAATGACTTTTAATTACACAAAAGTTCAAAAGCCTTTTATGCATATTCCATTGAGAATCAATGAAATGAACAGCGAAACATATATAATACAAATTTTGAATGCTAGTCCAAGTGTTGGTAGTCAATGAAACTCTACAACAATGAGATGATATGCTATCAAATAAATACTTCTTTTCCTTCACAAATAAAGAAAAACAATCCCTCAGTATAGAGTGCCTAGATGGAATTTTAAATTGAGGCACACTAACTTCACAAAATTCATTAAACTCAACCCTATCAACAAAACAAAAAGGCAATTCATCTTTTATGATCATTTTCACAAAAGCCTCCCTAAATAGTTGTTGATCAAATTGCCAACAAGTTAATTTTTTATCCTCCAAACTAGTACCTTTAGTGAAACTCAACAAAGATTGTGACTTGTCTTTACCTTTGTGAGCTTCTATTATTTCTTTTTTGTGTGGAAATTTCCTAAGTGTCTTTCTCAAGTATTTCCAAAGACCCAAAGTACCTTGATTACTTTTTGCCAAGTATTCTTTTCTACACCATATACAAGCTGCCCAACCAGTTTCATTTCCCTCTGAATCCACTAATATCTCATAAGTTTTCCAAACAACAGACTTATACCTTTTATGAGCTTGAGGTTCATATGTACCTTGACTTTCTTTTACAATTGGAATTGAAGAACTTAGTGTAACAATATGAGGCTTCGTGAAAGGATGATAATTGGATTTACAAGTACTTTGATCATTTGATATGTGATCATCTTCAATTTATTATATTTTTCATTTACCTGTGGATTGTGCCATCTGCATTGCCATTAATTAATATGATATGTTAAGCATAAATACATTTAAATATTTCAAACAAGCAAGCTCGACAAAAGTGACTATAACACATTCAGCCCACTCATTCGGTCCAACCACAACACCACAACCAATACTCAATAAAAATGATTGAGACACATAATAATAATAATTAATCACTCAATTCTCGTCAGAAAAACAAACTAAAAGGCTGGTGACATTTGAGACATGGTGGAGGCAACCAGAAGTGAGACGAACAAGGGCTGGGCCTAATTGAACATGGCTGGAATGGCGTGAGGCTACCTGGAACTCATCGGAACAGCGATAGGTCCGTCGGAATTGGATGGGCAGTAGAAGAATTGGTGGCATCTTCATTATATATATATATATATATATATATATATATATATATATATATATATATATATATATATATATCCCTGGTTCTAGTATCAGTTTTTTAGGATGGGACGGTTCTCGGGATGGATATTGTTAAGATCTGGAACCATCCCAAGAGAAAAAATACGTGAGAGAACGGGAAGGGAAAAGTCAAAGTAAACAGATTTTATCAGTCTTGATTCTTTCGGGACAAGACTTTGGGTCGGGTCGCGAATCTACGAGTCCCGTGAGCAGCCCTACTAAATGCATATAAAGTTAAATTAGTAAACTCCTAAACCCCGAAATGCTTAATTACATAAACCATTAAACCTCTAAATACTACTTAATAATTAATAAATGTATTTTTTATTGCTATTTATT
This sequence comes from Sapria himalayana, assembly GCA_029783825.1. Taxonomy (NCBI): domain Eukaryota; kingdom Viridiplantae; phylum Streptophyta; class Magnoliopsida; order Malpighiales; family Rafflesiaceae; genus Sapria; species Sapria himalayana. Next base: position 10,491 of record JAREIK010008174.1, on the reverse strand, counting down.
ATATTTTTAAATATTCATTTTAATTATTTATTAGTGTATTTATTTAAAAATATTTATAACAAAATAAATTATGAGTGGGACAAATATAATTTAAATAATATATTATTTATCTAATAAAAATATACACTTTTAAAAGAAGTAAAAATTTAAAAATTTAATATTATTATCCAGTAATATATTTTACTTTAATTTTGAATCAATTTGGGTTTTGTAAATATTTTATAATTAATATCTATCTTTCTATTAATAGTTTATTAATTTAATTTTTATCATTATTAAATTATCTATCAATAAAATTATTTATATTTAATTTATATGATATATAATTATTAATATTATCATAACTAAAAATTGTATTTACATTTCAAAAAATTGTAAATATTATTATATTTTCAAAGGTTATAACCTATGAAAATGATAACAAATTATAGAAATTTTTTTTGTTATTTTATTTTTTTATATAAAACTGATAAACCACTAAAAGCCTAAAAACATAAATCACTAAACTCTAACGAAAAAACCTCTAAATACTTAAACTAATAAACTGGTATACATTAATAATAAATAATAAACAATAAATCTCATTTTAATTTTTATTTAGTATAAATTTTAATTTTGATTTTAATTATTTATCAATTTATTTAATAGAAATATTATTTACAAAATAAATTATTAGTGAGACAGATTTAATTTAAATTAAATTGGTATCCCTAAATAATAAATAATAAATCTCATTTTTTTTCAATATAATTTTAAATATTCATTTTAATTATTTATTTGTTTATTTATATATAAATAATAATTAGAAAATAAATTGAACTAGACAAATATAATTTATATAAATTATTTTTCATCAAAAAATTACTGATAAATATTTTAAAAGAAAAAAAAAATTCAAAAAAAATTCAAAAAAAAATTCAAAAAAAAATTATTATATAGTAATATATTTTGATTTTCTTCTGAATCATTTTAGATTTTGTAATTATATTTTAATTGACAGCTATCTTATTAATAATAGATTATTAATTTATTTTTTGATCATTATTAGAATATTTATCAATAAAATTGTTTATATTGAATTTATATGATATATAAATATAATGATTATTATAACTAAAAATTGTATTCACATTTAAAAAAATTAAAAATTATTATATTTTCAAAGGTTATAACCTTTGAAAATATCAAAAAATAATAAAAATAAATTTTTTATTATTATTATTTTTTAATAAAACCTATAAACCACTAAATGCATACACGGTTAAATCAGCAAACTCCTAAACCTCATAATGCCTTAATACATAAACCATTAAACCGCTATATACTACTTAATAATTAATAAATCTGATTTTTATTTCTATTTATTATAATTTTAAATATTCATTTTAATTATTTATTAGTTTATTTTTATAGAAATATTAATTACAAATTAAATTATGAGTGAGACATATATATTTTAATTAATTTATTTTTAATCAAAAAAAATATATGATTATAAAAGAAGTAAAAATTTAAAAATTAAAAATTATTATCCAGTAATAAATTGTACTTTAATTTTGAATCAATTTGGGTTTTGTAAATATTTTTAATTAATATCAATCATTTTATTAATAGTTTATTAATTTAAATTTTGATCATTATTATATTATATATCAATAAAATTACATATATTGAATTTATATCATATTAATTATTAATATTATTATAACTAAATATTGTATTCACATTTCAAAAAATTTTAAATATTATTATATTTTCAAAGGTTATAACCTATGAAAATAAAAAAAATTACAAATTTTTTTTTGTTATTTTATTTTTTAAATAAACCCTATAAACCACTAAATGCCTAAAAACTAAAATTACTAAACTCCTAAACGAAAAAACCTCTAAATACTTAAACCATTAAACAAGTGTACATTAATAAAAAATCATAAATCACAATTTAATTTTTATTAAGTATAATTTTAAATTTTTATTTTAATTATTTATAAGTTTATTTTTATAGAAATATTAATTACAAAATAAATATTTAGTGAGACACATCTAATTTAAATAATTTATTTTTCATAAAAAAAATATATATCCTTATAAAAAGAGGCAAAATTTAAAAAAAAAATTATTATTTAGTAATATATTTTATTTTATTTTGAATCATTTTAGATTTTGCAATTATATTTTAATTTATATCATTCTTATTAATAATAGTTTATTAATTTTTTATTGATCATTATTATAATATCTATTAATAAAATTATTTATATTTAGTATACATTATATATAATTATTAAGATTATTATTACTGAATATTATATTCATATTTAAAAAAATTAAAAATTTTTATATTTTCAAAGGTTATAACCTTCAAAAATTAAAAAAAATCATAAAATTTAATTTTTTTTTTCATTCTTTAAATAAAAACTATAAATCACTAAAGTCCTAAACACTTAAACTACACTTAAATCACTAAACCCCAAAACACCTAAATACTTAAACCATTAAACTATTATATCCTGAATAATAAATAATAAATCTCAATTTTATTTGTATTCATTATAATTTTAAATATTCATTTTAATTATTTATTAGTTTATTTTTATAGGATTATAATTTAAAAATAAATTATTAGGATGACAAATATAATTTAAAAAATTTACTTTTAATAAAAAAAATATAAACTTATAAAAATAAGCAAAAGATCAAAGAAAGTATTATTTTTTAATATATTTTACTATGATTTTGAATAAATTTATGTTTTACAAATATATTTAAAATAATATCAATCTTATTAATAATAGTTTATTAATTTATTTTTTGATCAATAATATAATATATTTCAATATAATTATTTATATTGAATTTACATGATATATAATTATTAAAATTATCATAACTAAATACAGTATTCACATATAAAAAAAATTTAAAAATTGTTTTATTTTCAAAGTTTATAAACATAAAAAAGCAGAAAAAATAACGAAAATAAATTTTTTGTTATATCATTGTTTAAATAAAACTTATAAACCATTAAATACCTAAATAGATAAATATCTAAATTTCTAAACCCTGAAGCCCCTAAATACTTAAACCTTTTAACTCGTAAACCTTAAATATAATTTAAATAATTGATAGAAATATTAATTACAAAATAAATTATGAGTGATACATATATAATTTAAATAATATGCTAGATATTAATTTATATCTAGCATATTAATAATAGTTTATTAATTTATTTTTTGATATTTGATATAATATCTATCAATAAAATTATTTATATTTAGTTTATATTATATATAGTTATAATATTTATTATTACTAAATATTTTATTCACATTTATAAAAAATTTTAAAATTATTATATTTTTAAATGTTATAACCTATGAAAATTTGGAAAAAATAACAAGAATAATTTTTTTGTTATTTCATGGTTTAAATAAAACCTATAAACCATTAAATGTCTAAATTATTAAATAAATAACTTGTAAATCTCGAAAACCCTAAATTGATAAAAATTTTAAACATGTATATCGTAAATAATAAACAATAAATGTCATTTTTATTTTTTTCATTATAATTTTAAATATTCATTTTAATTATTTATTTGTTAATTTTTATATAAATATTAATAACCAAATAAATTATAAGTTATATAAATATAATTTATATAAATTATTTTTAAACAAAAAAATATAGATAAACTTAATAAAAGAAGAAAAAAATAAAAAATAAAAAAATATTATATAGTAATATATTTTGCTTTGTTTCTGAATCATTTTAGGTTTTGTAATTAAATTTTAATTGATATATAACTTATTAATAATATATTATTAATATATTTTTTGATCATTATTAGAATATTTATCAATAAAAATGTTTATATTGAATTTATATGAAATATAAATTTAATAATTATTATATCTAAAGATTATATTCACTTTTGAAAATAAGTTTTAAAATTATTATATTTTCAAAGGTTATAACCTTTGAAAATATCAAAAAATAACAATAATAAATTTTTTGTTATTTTATTTTTTAAATAAAACATATAAACCACTAAATGCATATATAGTTAAATCAGTAAACTTCTAAATACATAAAGCATTAAACCACTATATACTACTTAATAATTAATAAATCTAATTTTTATTTTATTTATTATAATTTTAAATATTTATTTTATTATTTATTAGTTTATTTTTAGAAAATATTTATTCCAAAATAAATTATGAGTGCGACAAATATAATTTAAATAATTTATTTTTAATCAAAAAAATATAGATGCTTATAAAAGAATTAAAAATATAAAATTAAAATTATTATTCGGTAATATATTTTTGTTTAATCTTGAATCGATTTCGGTATTTTAAATATTTTTTAATTAATATCTATTTTATTATTAATAGTTTAATAATTTAATTTTTGATCATTATTATATTATCTATCAATAAAATTGTTTATATTGAATTTATATGGTATATAATTATTAATATTAAAATAACTAAATATTGTATTCACATTTCAAAAAAATTTAAATATTATTATATTTATAAAGGTTATAGCCTATGAAAATGAGAAAAAATTACAAATTTTTTTTGTTATTTATTGTTTTAATAAAACCTATAAACCACTAAATGCCTAAAAACATAAATTGTAAACTCCAAAACGATAAAACCTCTAAATACTTAAACCATTAAACACGTGTACATTAATAAATAATCATAAATCTCAATTTAATTTTTATTAAGTATAATTTTAAATTTTTATTTTAATTATTTATCAGTTTATTTTTATAGAAATATTAATTACAAAATAAATTATTAGTGAGATAGATCTATTTTAAATAATTTATTTTATATGAAAAAAATAAATATGCTTATAAAAAGAGGCAAAATTTTAAAAACAAAAATTTATTATTTATTAATATATTTTATTTATTTTTTGAATCATTTTAGATTTTGCAATTATATTTAATTTATATGATTATTATTAATAATAGTTTTAAATTTTTTTTATCATTATTATATTATGTATTATTAAAATTATTAATATTGAGTTTACATTATATATAATTATTAAGATTATTATAACTAAATATTATATTCACATTTAAAAAAAATTAAAAATTATTATATTTTCAAAGGTTATAACCTTTAAAAACTTTTAAAAAAATCAAAAAATTAAATTTTTTATTTTTTCATTCTTTAAATAAAAACTATAAATCACTGAAGGCCTAAACACTTAAATCACTAAACCCCAAAATACCTAAATACTTAAACCATTAAACTAGTATATCCTAAATAATAAATAATAAATATCAATTTTTTTTCTATTAATTATAGTTTTAAATATTCATTTTAATTATTTATAAGTTTATTTTTATAGAATTATAAATTAAAAATAAATTATGAGGAAGACAAATATAATTTAAATAATTTAATTTTAATGAAAAAATTATTAACTTATAAAAAGAAGCAAAACATCTAATAAATTATTATTTAGTAATTTATTTTATTTTGATTTTGAATAAATTTACGTTTTGCAAATATATTTTAAATATATCTATCTATTTACTAATAGTTTGTTAATTTATTTTTTGAACATTAATATAATATCAATCAATATAATTGTTTATATTGAATTAACATGATATATAATTATTAAGATTATCATAACTAAATATAGTATTCACATAAAAAAAATTTAAAAATTATTATATTTTCAAAGGTTATAACCTTCAAAAATGATAAAAAATAACAAAAATAAATTTTTTGTTATATAATTGTTTAAATTAAACTTATAAACCATTAAATGCCTAAATACATAAATCTCTAAGCTCCTAAACCTCAAAGCCCCTAAATAAATAACCCTTTAAACTCGTAAACCTTAAATATAATTTAAATAATTTATATAAATATTAATTAGAAAATAAATTTTGAGTGACAAATTTAATTTAAATAATATATTTTTCATCAAAAAAATATATAAGCTTATAAAATGATGCAAAAACAAAGAAATTATTATTTAGTAATAAATTTATCTTTGATTTTGGAATCATTTTGGCTTTTTTAATTATATTTTAATTTATATCTATCATATTAAAAATAGTTTATTAATTTATTTTTTGATAATTGATATAATATCTATCAATAAAATTGTTTATATATAGTTGATATTATATATAGTTATAATAATTATCATTACTAAATATTGTATAAACATTTTTAAAAAACTTTAAAATTATTATATTTTCAAATGTTATAACTTTTGAAAATTTGAAAAATTATCAAAAATAATTTTTTTGTTATTTCATTATTTAAATAAAACCTATAAACCACTAAATGCCTAAAAACATGAATTACTAAACTCCTAATTGAAAAAACCTTTAAATACTTAAACCATTAAATTGGTATACATTTATAAAAAATTATAAATCTCAATTTAATTTTTATTATGTATAATTTTTAATTTTTATTTTAATTTTTTATCAGTTTATTTTTATAGAAATATTAATTAGAAAAATAATTATTAGTGAGACAGATATAAATTAAATTAAACCGGTATACTCTAAATAATAAATAATAAATCTCATTTTTTTTCATTATAATTTTAAATATTCATTTTAATTATTTATTTATTTATTTTTATATAAATATTAATTACAAAATAAAGTATAAGTTATACAAATATAATTTATATAAATAATTTTTCAACAAAAAAATATAGATAAACTAATTAAAATAAGAAAAAAACTAAAAACAAAAATTATTATATATTAATATATTTTGGTTTGTTTCTCAATCATTTTAGGTTTTGCAATTATATTTTAATTGATATCTAACTTATTAATGATAGATTATTAAATTATTTTTTTATCATTATTATAATATTTATCAATAAAAATCTTTATATTGAATTTATGTTATATATATAATAATTATTATTATAACTAAAGAATATAATCACTTTTGAAAAAAAATTTAAAATTATTATATTTTCAAAGATTATAACCTTTTAACATGTTAAAAAATAAAAGAAAGTATTTTTTTATTTTATTGTTTAAATAAAACTTATAAACCACTAAATGCTTAAACACATTAATCACTAAACTAGAAAATCCCAATACCCCTATTTAGATAATCCTTTAAACCAATATACCCTAAATAATAATTAATAAATCTCATTTTTATTTGTTTTCATTATAATTTAAAAAATTTATATTGATTCTTTAGTTTTTTATTTATATATATATATTAATTATAAAATAAATTATAAGTTAAAAATATAATTTATAAAAATTATTTTTCATCAAAAAATAGATAAGCTTATAAAAAGAATAAAAATTTAAAAACAAATTATTATTATTAAGTTATATATTTTTCTTTGCTTTTGAATTATTTTAAGTTTTGATATTATTTTTTAAGTAATATCAATGTTATTCATAATAGATTTTAATTTATTTTTTGATAATTATTAGAATATCTATCAATAAAATTATTTATATTGAATTTATATGAAATATAATTATTATGATTATTATAAATAAATATTTATTTACTTTTTAAAAAAACTTTAAAAATTATTATATTTTCAATGGTTATAACCTTTGAAAATATCAAAAAATAATAAAAATAATTTTTTTTATTTTTTTTTAAATAAAAACTATAAACCACTAAATGCATACATAGATAAATAAGTAAACTTCTAAACCTTGTAATGCCTAAATAAATAAACCATTAAACTTTTATATTCTACTTAATAATTAATATATCTAATTTTTATTGATAGATATTATAATAATGATCAAAAATTAAATTATAAACTATTAATAATAAGATAGATATTAATTAAAAAATATTTACAAAACCCAAATTGATTAAAAAAAATTAAAAAATATTATTGGATAATAATTTGTGATTTTTAAATTTTTACTTATTTTATAAGCGTTTATATTTTTTTTATTATAAATAAATTATTTAAATTATATTTATCGCACTCATAATTTATTTTGTAATAAAAATTTATAAAAAAATAAACTAATAAATAATTAAAATGAATATTTAAAATTATAATAAATTGAAATAAAAATTAGATTTCTTAATTATTAAGTAGTATATAGTGGTTTAATGGTTTATGTATTTAGGCATTACGGGCTTTAGGAGTTTACTGATTTAACTGTGTATGCATTTAGTGGTTTATAGGTTGTATTTAAAAATTAAAATAACAAATATTTATTTTTATTATTTTTTTATATTTTCAAAGGTTATAACCTTTGAAAATATAAAAATTTTTAAATTTTTTTCAAATGTGAATACAATATTTAGTAATAATAATCATTATATTTATATATCATCTAAATTCAATACAAACAATATTATTGATAAATATTCTAATAATGATCAAAAAATAAATTAATATTCTATTATTAATAAGATAGATATCAATTAAAATATAATTACAAAACCTATAATGATTCAGAAGCAAGCAAATTATATTACTATATAATAATTTTTTGTTTTTAATTTTTTTTTCTTTTAATAAGTTTATCTATATTTTTTTGATGAAAAATAATTCATATAAATTATATTTGTATAACTCATAATTTATTTTTTAATTTATATTTATATAAAAATAAATAAATAAATAATTAAAATGAATATTTAAAATTATAATGAAAAAAAATGAGATTTATTCTTTATTATTTAGGGTATACCAGATTAATTTAAATTATATCTGTCTCAATAATAATTTATTTTGTAATTAATATTTCAATAAAAATAAATTGATAAATAATTAAAATAAAAATATATAATTATAATGAATAAAAATTAAAATGAGATTTATGAATTATTATTAATATATACAAGTTTAATATTTTAAGTATTTAGAGGTTTTTTCATTTAGGAATTTAGCGATTTATGATTTTAGGGATTTAGTGGTTTATTGGTTTTGTTTAAACAATGAAATAATAAAAAAATTATTTTTGATATTTTTTCACATTTTCAAAGGTAATAACCTTTGACAATATAATAATTTTAATATTTTTTAAAAATATCAATACAATATTTAGTAATAATAATCATTATAATTATATATAATATAAAATAAATTTAAACAATTTTATTGATATATAAGATAACAATTATCAAAAAATAAATTAATATGTTATTATTATTATTATGGATATAAATAAAAAAATAATTATAAAACCTAAAATGATTAAAAAACAATGTAAAATTTATTACTAAATAATAATTTTTACTTTTTAGTTTTTGCTTCTTTTTATAAGCTTATATATTTTTTTGATGAAAAATAAATTATTTAAATTATATTTGTATCACACATAATTTATTTTGTGATTAATATTTAAATAAATTATTTAAATTATAGTTAAGGTTTACAAGTTTAAAGGTTTAAGTATTTAGAGGCTTTTGTGTTTAGGAGTTTAGATGTTTAAATGTTTAGGAATTTAGTGGTTTATAAGTTTTATTAAACAATGATATAGCAAAAAATTTATTTTTATTATTTTTTCTAATTTTTCAAAATTATATCCTTTGAAAATATAATAATTTTTAAATTTTTTTCAAATGTAAATATAATATTTATTTATAATAATCTTCATAATTATAATATTTAATAAACTATTATTAATAAAATAGTTATTATTTAAAAAGTATTTTCAAAATCTAAATTTATTCAAATCAAAGTAAAATATATTACTAAATAATAATTTTTTTTAATGTTTTGCTTTTTTTATAAGTTTATATTTTTGTAATTAAAAATAAATTATTTAAATTATATTTGTCTTACTCATAATTTATTTTGTAATTTATAATTCTATAATAATCAACTACTAAATAATTAAAATGAATATTTAAAATTATACTGAATACAAATAAAATTGAGATTTATTATATATTATTCAAGATATACCAGTTTAATAGTTTAATTATTTAGGTGTTTTTGTGGTTTGAGAGTTTAGTGATTTAATTGTTTAGACCTTTAGTGATTTATAGTTTTTATTTAAATAATGAAAAAACAAAAAATTTATTTTTTTGATTTCATTTAATTTTTGAAGGTTGTAACCTTTGAAAATATAATAATTTAATATTTTTTTTAAATGAATATAATATTTAGTTATAATAATATTAATAATTATATATAATGTAAACTCAATATAAATAATTTAATTAATAGATATTATAATAATGATCGATAAATAAATTAATAAACTTGTATTTATAAAAATTATATAAATTAAAATATAATTGTAAAATCTAAAATTATTCAAAATCAAAATAAGATATATTATTAAAACATAATTTTTCATTTTAAAAATTTTGTTTCATTTTATAAGCATATTTTTTTTTGATGAAAGATAAATTATTAAATTATATATGTCGCACTAATAATTTATTTTGTAATTAATATTTCTATAAAAATAAACTAATAAATAATTATAATGATATTTAAAATTATAATGAATACTAAAAA